>JAJOOO010019253.1:0-13136 GCA_029582685.1 Solanum piurae | reverse complement strand
CTATGTATTATTCCATATAATTTTTCTTTATGTCACAAGATACACTCCTTACTAGCTATATAGAAATAGATAAGAAAATAGTGATTGATCATAAAATGTTCTTAAATCAAATTAATGATTCTATAAATAATACTTTACATTTTATTCATCTATTAATTTATATTATTGAAAAATTTAAATATTTTATATAATTATACAACTTCTATAAGAATACTTTCATTAGACAACAACTATATGATATGTATGCGGCAGAAAAAAGGAGAAAACTACAATTCCACAAAGATAAGGTAGAAACTTAATGAAATAAAAAAAATTTCACCATAGGTGATGTTATTCATATATTAAAATAAAATTATTCTACTGAAGTATATATAACAATCATTCATGATAACAACCAAGTACACTTTTTTGGTAAACTTACTTATCTATGATAGTCTTACTCAAATATTAATAGAGTTATAAAGATATGTTACATATAAAGATAAAATATTAAAATATTTATGATAATCCTCACTAGTGTCATGCGCATACTAAATTTCAAGTATGAATATTTAAGACAAAGTTTGTACTTAAACGGTGTACATCATTTATGTTCATAACCTCAAGAGGAAAGACTATTGGTGACATTTTTTGAATGGATATTTTTTTTCTATTTTTTTTTGTTAGATTTGTTTAAAAAATGTATTGAAGTAAGAAATAATTTTATTAAAGAAATGTCACTTTCTCCCATAATTAAACTTTGAATGTATCTTGAAATGTTTTAATGATATCTGGTTATTTTGATCTCAAATTACAAGTAACTCTATGACAATATGTATTAATAATTTAAAAACACTTGTCCGATGTTCGTGCAATTATAAATTATTTACTAAAAAGCTTTAATTTAGAAATATTAATTCTATTTTACAACATCATATACTATATATACGATACACACGTGCAACGCACGTGCCGTAAAACTAGTTTACTTAAAAGCATGAACTCCTAACTTGAATGTTAAATTACTATAATATCTCTAACTTAGGTTGTGACTTTTTCGATGATTTGTGACTTTTCTCAAAGGGTTGTGATTTTTCGATGAGTTGTGACTTTTCCAAAGATTTGTGACTTTTTCAATAAGTTGTGACTTTTCGAAAGAGTTGCGACTTCTCAGAAAGGTCATGGCTTTTCAGATATGAAGCAAAAAATACTTGTTTATACTACCCTTTGTTGACTATAAATAGAGGGGTTTCCTCTCATTTTCAACCACAATTTCTTTAATCTTCTACTCTTCTTCTTCTTTCATTTTAAAAAAAATCGTGTGATTTATTATCGTTGAGTGAGTTCAAAGTTTAGCGGAATATGAGGTACCACTATTCTGATGAAGTAAATTATTCTATCCCAAGAGGGTATGTCCCTTAACCTCGAGTGCTTGAGGAAATAATTATGATGATATAATAATTATTTTTTTGCTTAGTATATACATTAGTATGTAATGTTCCAATATATGAAGTTAACATGATGTAGTCTAAATTCATTTATTTTTGTTGACAATTTCTCTTGTGATGTAAATATATGCTTCTGAATATATTTTTAGAAAATTATTAAACTTCTCAAGAGTTAGAGAATTGTCACAATTTGTTTTTTTGATGCTCAAGACAAAATAATGACTTTATTTATCAATGCTACTTATGTGATTTAGATTGTCAGAAAGTTTGCTTCAAAATAGTTATTACTATATAAACATTTCTCTTTTGTTTTACTAATTTACTATTTCTTAATATTTAAGTATTTTCGACGAAGAAAAGTTTATATGACTTGTAATAACGCCAGTTAAAGTTTGTATTAGTTTAATTGTAGTCTAAATTCATTTGTTATTGTTAACAATTTCTCTTGTGGTGACTGAATATATTTTTTCAAAATTATTAAACTTCTCAAGAGTTAGGAAATTGTCACGATTTGTTTTTTGATGCCCAAGATAAAATAATAATTTTATTTATCAATGCTACTTATGTCATTTAGGTTGTCAGGATGTTTGCTTCAAAATAGTTATTACTATATAAAATTACCCCTTTTTTTTACTTATTTACTGTTTCTTAATTTTTCAGTATTTTCGATGGAAAAAGTTCATATGACTTGTAATAACG
The DNA here is from genome assembly GCA_029582685.1 of Solanum piurae. Classification (NCBI taxonomy): domain Eukaryota; kingdom Viridiplantae; phylum Streptophyta; class Magnoliopsida; order Solanales; family Solanaceae; genus Solanum; species Solanum piurae. The sequence continues at coordinate 11,010 of JAJOOO010019253.1, read as the reverse complement.
CCAGGGGAAGTTTGTATTAGTTTAATTTTTATTGTAGTCTAAATTCATTTGTTTTTGTTATCAGTTTGTCTTGTCGTGTAGATATATGTTTCTGAATATATTTTTTTCAAAATTATTAAACTTTTCAAGAGTTAGAGAATTATCACGATTTGTTATTTTGATGCTTAAGACAAAAGAATGACTTTATTTATCAATGCTACTTATGTGATTTAGATTGTCCGTAAGTTTGATTAAAAATTGTTATTACTATGTAAAGCCCTTTAGTTTTACTAATTTACTATTTCTTTATATTTCAGTATTTTCGACGAAGAAAAGTTTATATTTCAGTATTTATATATGTCACAAATGTATTATCAAGTTTACAAGATCTTCCAACTTCAAAATATATTATTTTAAAATTTTCCAATTTTTTTTCTTTTAATAAAACTCACAAAAATGTGAAAATATGTGAATATATATGAATCATTTAAAAGTTATATGACATCTCCACATGTTCATATGACATCTAAATAGATTAAGTTGAATACACGTGCAAAGCACCTCTAGTTAGATAACAAGAAAAACATATAACAAATATCGTCTATAAGGTAATATTAGTTAGATACGACTAATTACATGATTCAACCTCATCAAATTGAAATAAATATGTTCATTATTTCATTTAACTAATACAATTATTTCATTGACCATCTGTATAGGTTCGTGTGAATAAGAAATATATATGACGATCTACATTGAAAATTCACACAAGAATCTGCAATATTATTTTGTGCAAAGCTTATTATTCAAATCTTTCCTTAAATTTTTTGAATTGATAGTCACGTGCAACGCACCTGTCAAAAATCTAGTATATATATATATATATATATATATATACACATGAGAATAGTTTTCTATATGGTTAATCCAAGTGGTAAGCTATTGAAAAGCCACTTGGCAATTTTAAAGTTAATAAATATTATAATAAAAGGATTTAATTAAATCATTAAAAGTAATAGAATTAGAAAATACATTAGTCTCTTAAAAATAATTTTTTTCATTATCCTTAAAATAGAAACTCACATGTAGAAGAGATCTAAATTAACTTTTACAGTTTCATAAACTTATCATTTTCACATGTTATAAAATAAATTTGAATACATTCAATTTAATATCAAACTAAAAATAAAAATATAATAATAATAATAATAATAATAGTAATATTAATGGTCACGACCCAAAAATGGATGTGATGGCACTCGTCTTATCCCACCAAGACAAGTCAGCCTAAAATCCAGATATCACAAAAATGAGGAAGTAAGACAGATTGAAATATATCAAAATATCATAAGTGCCGATAACTATGTCAACTTAATAAACCAATTTAAACCTGGTCACGTGTACAAGCCTCTAAAGTATTACAATTGAATCGAAAGAAAGATACAAGTCTCATATGACATTGTTTCTAGAATAGCACAAGATCATAAATATGAGTAAGAAGGTCTGCTGAGATGACAAACAACTACCTCACAAATCTCCACAAGAATCCTTGAAAAAGAAGATAATTGAAAGTATCACGAAGATCGGGAGTCGTAACCTACAAAAATGTAGAAGCAAGGAGTGAGTACCAAACCACACGATACTCAAAAAGTAAACTTCTAAACACAAGCTAAGGGAATAGAATATAGGTACTCCTTACACCTTAACCGAACCTCCACAACTACAACCTGTATAAAAACCAGTCTAACCTAATAGTTCACAATTTACATAGCCCACAGCTCAACAACAACAATCTAACAATTACATATTCTCAACAACAATCTCAGTACTTATCAATCACAAGTTCCACAGAAAGGCACTCACAAGATCAAGTTCACCAATGATAAAGATGTGCAAGACAATGAAATGCAATGTTGAGTATATTGTGATGCATGTTTGACCTAATGATACACACTCGCTATCTATCAGTCTGGGACCCATGGGGGACATATTTGTAGGATATACTGGCTTTCAGGTAGAAGTAGAAATAGAAAAGGGAATAGAAAAAGGTTCTAAGAGTTGTTCAGGGTTGAATCCAAACTTCACAACAACATAAAGAGTCACAAAAAACAAGGTAGCATTAGGGTCTAACAAATCATAAACATCAAGGGAGAAAACTTTTAACATACCGGTAACAACATATGGGAATTCTCCTGATCCTGATGAAAGATAAGGCATATAAGCAATTTCGGCTACCATTCACACTTGAAGTAGTGCCCTTTTGTGCATTTCTGCCTACTAGAGCTGATGATGTAGTGTATTGAATTATGTTACCTCTATTGACCTGCCTCATAGAGGGGAAATCCTTGAGCATATGTCATGCCTGACTTCATTTATAATACCCATCCCTACCATAAATATATTCACTGGGATGATTCCTACCACACTTGTTGCAAACATGGTAAGGTGAGTACTCTTTGGCAACATTTTCTTGTGATCAAAAGCCACACTCTTTTCTCCTCTAATAAATTCTAGGTTTAGGTGCTGATGCACTAGCTAAAGATGGAGTTAGCCCAAATGACCTCTGCTGAAAGAATGATCGATACCCATTTTCGTTCCTCTGATGACTGCACTCATGGTGTGATGTTCTAGCTCTTTTATTAAAAATATCTTTCATATCCTTCAACTTATCCTGCTTAACCTACTGCCTATGAATCATTAGCCTGGCTATGTCCATAACCACAATCAACATCATTGTCTTACCCTTCTTTCTTAGAAGATAGGGGAGTCCCGACACAAAAAAGCTCAAGGTTATACTCATGCACACTCATAGAGTCTTGCTTTAAGTTGCGGAACTCTCTGACCTTTGTCTCTATTAACTCTCAAAAAAGAAGCATCCTATGAAGGCATCTTCAAATGCATCCCAACATAGAGGTGGTGTATTTTCACCCTAGTCTTCTTCCACTAATCAAACCATATCCTTGAAACATCCTTAAGTTGGTAAATGATTCCATCTCCACACTCTCTACATCACGAACATGCATCACCTGAAAGATTTTCTAAACCATATCAACAAAACTTTGTGGATCCTCATGAAGCTTAAAACCTAGGAACTTAGATGGATTCATCCTAAGAAATTTATGAATCCTTGAAGTGTTTGGCACACATTGACGTCCAACCTGAGTTGTAACAAACTGAGTCAAATATGGATGGATATCGAAACCAAACATTAGTAACATCATCATTTGGTTCCTGAACAGCAAGTTCGGGACCCCTTGGTCCGATGGGAACTTGTGGCACTTGGGAGTTTTCATCTTTCCAAATAGAACATCCTTTGTTCCTAATTTGCGTCATATGAATAATCACTCTTTGTGGAGGCATGAGCTGAAACACAAATAAGCACAAATTAGAAAAGGTGAATATAGTTAAACTATATCGCACGAACGATATTATGAAAAAAAGTAAAATATTTCCTCAACATCCTGTAGCCTCTCCATTATAAGTGTGGTACACTTCACACCCATAAAAAAAGCTGTACTAGATGCAAATTTTTAGACATTCTAGACACTTAAACCTAATACTCTGATATCAAGTTTATCACGACCCCAGTCTACACCTTAGGTGTGATTGACACTCAAGATTACTAATACCCCAAGAGAACCCTTGGTACTGGCATGTTGCTAATGAACTGATAGGGCATTTTATGAAAATACAAAAGGAAGTTGAAACTTAGTTGAAAACATGTTCTAAATATCAGTCTTGAGTAATATAATCATGAGATTCATAGAAATGAAAAACTAATGTTAAAATAAAGACTCTATTGTCTGGAATGGAAGCAATAAGTTTATCAGGACATGGCCCCAGATACCTTAAACCAAATAACAGAACTATGATAATACTAACTACTAGATAATCCATGTTGTCCCTGAATGAGGAGGACTCACCAACTACTTACTGAAAAATTACAACTTGTCTAACCACAAGTCTGAGAATGAATGCCTGAATCTACATCATAAAATGATGCAGCGTAGAGAGAAACATGTGGTCAATACGTGGAATGCTTAGTGAATGATATATCGAAATCAGTGTGTAAATACCACATCATACAAAATCTTAATGATGATAGAAGTACATAAAATTAATAGTAACTTTACTGGGGAGTTTGTTACCATCAACATAAATCATGTGAGCAACATGGAGTCCAACAACTAACTCAGTTGGGTGGACTTTCCTATAAATTTCCAGGGTATAGAACCTACCTATCTAATATGGATTCAATAATTAAGGCTCAAAGGGCTAAAGGAGTTGACTGACAAAGTATCATACTCAAATCCTATGGTTGCACGTAGTCATAGGACTTGGGTTTTCCAAAATTGCATCCTCAACTAAATAAGCCTCCTAGAACAACATACTTTATGATATGCTCATAATTAGGTAAAGTAGCTATATGTATAAATAAGGTGTGAGATAAAGCTCAAATCTTTCTAAAATCATATGATAAAATCTATTTCTAAAACATATCTTTCAAATCAAGTTCATATCTTGAACCATGAGAAACTTTATATAATATGAACATCTTCTGATTTCCCATAATAATTCCCATAATAGCATAACGACTATAAAATCGTGTCTTGAAATATAAGCCTCATAAATTATAAACAATATCATGTCAAGAACCAATAAGGATGAAAATGAACAACATATTAGGTATGAAAGAAAGTGCAATAGTCAAGAATCCATAGTCATGAATATATAGTTCAAGAAATCATGTAATTCAGGTTACAAATATGGTGAATTTGAAAGTGGGTTTGATAATCTAAACTATAGAATTAACTTCATAAAAATTGAGAAGTTTTGGACATAAAGATGAAAGTAATTCCTCATTGAAGGCTTACATACCTTAAAGTCTCTTCAAATCTTAATAAAGAATTCTAACTTGATGACGAATGATCAAAACACACTTTCTTGAGATTCTTGAATTCACTTCTTGGAAATCTTATGGCCAATGATTAAGATTTCTATTAACAATTCAGGATTAGACAATGGAATTTCATTAGAAAGCTTGGAATCATTGGAGAAGGATTTACATTGCTGAAGGAGGATGAGAGGAGGAGAGAACACCAGTTTAGGTCTTGAAAGAATAGCCAAGGAATAAAAATAAACATATTAAAACCGACTTAAAAGGGGTTTTCGTTGTTGCCATGTGCTGAACGAAGTTCCCTTCGTACTTGGCATTGTGTGAATCACACAATACCACGTGTGAATCGTACTTTCTTCCATTGAGCAACTAAAATTGTGCGGATTCAAGTGCATTTCGCACTTGGCATTGTGTGAATCGTACAATGTGAGGTGTGGGTCACACTTGATGTTAGTGAGTTAGTCATATTGCCACCTTTTTATAAAATCATCATAACGTTTTACTCTAAAATAAAATTCAAGATAGGTTGACGAAGTTGGAAAGACGAATCAAATATATTTAATTTAATAGGTTAAGGGACATATAATTATTTATATACAAGAAACATGGTCATTTAAATTTGACCCTTACATAAACTCATGCGAAAAACTTAGCCGGTAGGAAAGGCTTGAACTCGATGAAGTGAGTTTTCTAAGTTCATTAATATCAATGAAGTGAGTTTTCTAAGTTCTATTCGTAATAAAGGAAAGACATAATACATAAACATGACCCTTAAGTTGGCTTCAACTGGAAACTATTCCCTCCAACTTTGGGTGTGCACAAATAGATACTTAAGCTTGTATAAAATTGAACAAGTAGATACATTTAATTAGTTTATAATTTAAAATTAGAGATTAATTGTGGCACTGACACGTAGACGGCTGCGGCAATACAACGCATATGCAAATGGCTAAAATTCCAGGCAAATGAAATGACGAAGAGGGCCCTTTCAACTCAAATTATACATTGAAAAAGCGAGGGTTTTCCGTCAATTGATGCTAACGGGAAGCTCACACTTATATATAAGAGTAATATATATATTTTAAATTTAATTAATTAATTAGTACAAATATCACACCACATACTCTATTTTAATACAATAATGGAGTGATTAATAATTATTTTTAAATTAAATTTAAAAAATTTAAACCCACAAGGCGAGTTAATGGAGAGAGTAGAGTAACAGACTCCTAAATAGGGGTATCCCACAGCAGGCTATATCGATGAAGAACTCAAACTAGGGTTTAACGAAGAGAGAGAAGAATCGTCCGATCACACTAATTGAGTAACTAGGGTATAGCAGCGGTCAAGAACACAACATTGTGAATGAGGAAGAGAGAGAAGAATTGTCTGAGGATTTGGAAAACTCTCACAGAGGAGGAACCAGTGGCGTCGAAAATGGTGAGTTTCATTTTTTATTTTAACATATTCAACTGTATAATTTAGTAGTTTAGACTTAATTATTGAGTTAATCGTGGACAAAAATGAATGAGAACTCAAACTAGAGTAGTTTGAATGAGGAAGAGAGAGAAGAATCGTCTGAGGATTTTGAAAACTAGAGCTAAGCGGAGTAAGGTTTTGAATTGACGCCTGTTAATAGTATATTTTTGGACTTCCATTCCTTTTAAACTTTTGAAAGTTCCGTGTGATTATAAAGGTTTTGAATGTCAGCCTGTTAATACTATTGTTGGGCAATTATTGTTGACTTCCATTCCATAAGCTTGCTTGTCATTTCTTGGGCAATTATTGTTGAGTTTGTAACTGCCAAGATGATGCTGTGTGGTGTTTTTGTTTGTTTATGGTAGATTATTATAGTTAGTTGATTAGGTTAGTTTTGTGACTTGATGTTGTTTTCAAATGAAAGAAATCTGCAGATTTGAAGAAGTGTTTTGAAATTTCTAGGTTGATAATTGATTGTAATGCTCAAATCAATAGAATTGTTGTTTTGCCTAGTAATGAAAATTTTGGTGTTGGCTAAAGAAAAAATTGTAGTTTTATCTTATTTGTAAGCGTACAGATGTTGCATTTTGCATCAACGAACACTGCAGTTTTCTAATTACGTTCACAAAAATATTAATCCACAACTCATAAGACGTACATTTTGCACCCCACAAGACACAAAGTAATGTAATTCAATAACATTTTATAGATAGACTATATATGTTTTAACCCAGAAAACATCCAAACACTGTTTTACAATCACAAGACTATATTGCAATTGACATACATGACCAGTCACAAAACAACCAAATCTTTTTAAGTGAACCAATACAACCACTTTTAAGGCTGATTCACAACAAGAAACGACAAAATAAGAAATTTCATTATGCCATTACATAACAAACCAAAACCACTACATAATGCATAATTGTTATTCCCTATTGTTTGACCCTCTTTGCCTCTAGTTTGCCAATCTTTTTCTTAAAACTCAATTCTTGAGCATATAAGCCTCCAATTTGTTGTTATCCCTCAATTCTTGAGCATAATCCTCCAGCTTGTTTGAAATCATCAATACAGCTACCCTCAAGTTTCTCTATGCTCCGTTTGTGACCATCCATGGAGGATTTTGCACTTCTCTCAGGTATTCAAACATGTGGTTTTTTTGGGAATTTATACTAAGGCGCTATGATTATCGGTATTTTGCCACCGTGAAGCTCTCCCTTGAAACTTATTGTTTACTATTGGTGCAGAAACGGTGCTGAGTTTTCTGACAAAATCTTTAGCACTCTTTAAGCATGTTGCTGAGGCTATCAAGTATTTCAGCATTATAGTTTGTTTTGGTTAGTTTTATCTTATGCTTAATTACTATTTTTTACGATCATTATTTCCTATCAAACTACTTAGTAATGGAGCAAAATTTTAGTGCAGGAGAATGCACAAAAAATTGTAGAATATTTATGTTCCCATCCACAGGTGAAGAAGGTCAATTATGCAGGTCTTCCTGACCATCCAGTGCGGTTGTTGCACTTCTCTCAAGTAAACAAACAAGTGATTTTTCTAAACTAAGGAGCTTTGGTTGTCGGTATCCTTCTACCATGAAGCTCTCCGTGGAAACTTATTGTTTCAATGTTGATCAATTTGCAGGCTATGGGTAGAATCGGTGCTGAGTTTTTCTGACATTATCTTTAGAACTCTTTAAGCATGTTGCTGAGGCTTTCAAGTATTTCAACATTCTATTTAGTTTTGGTTAGTTTCATCTTATGCTCAATTACTATTTTCTAAGATAATTATTTCCGATCAAACTACTTCGTAATGGTGCAAATTTTTGGTAACACCCCAGAAAATTTTCGAACTGAGACTCGAACCATCCTTCGTTGTGAGTAGGATTTTACAGAGGAATTAGAATTTATTAAGTGTTAAGTTTAATAGATGTAGCACCTTGAGTTTCAAAAAGAATTAAATTGGAAATAGCAAAATCTGAAATTTTGCAAGTTAAGCTAAGTATGAGTTTTGGGTTGACTTCAAACGACTATAACTCTTAGATCAGGATGAGTTAGGTGTGCTACCAGATACCGTAGCGAAGATCTTTGAATTATCTTTCCAACGCCATCAAGTGTGCTCAGTTTTGAGTTCGTATGAGGGAGATATGTGCATTCGAAGTTGGGCTGTCTAGATAAGGAAAGTCAAAACCGGATTTTAGAGGGGTATTTTGGTCTTTTCCTTACCAAATCAGATTTAATTCGTTTTTAGTAATATTTTAGGGGTCTAATCTGATTAGGTTCAGTTTTATAATTCTAGTCTACGCCTAGGGTTTTAGTTGAGAGTTCAAGAAGAGAAAGGAAGAAGAGAGAAGAGGAGAAAAGAGAAAGGATCGAAGCGTTCGTCGAAGTTCTTGAGAGTTGTTGCGGATTGTCGCCATGGGTTTGATCCCTAGGAGGTATATAAGCTTTCATAGTGTTGGGTTTGTTCACCCACACGCCAAACATGTTATTTTCAGCTCAAATTTCATTCTTGAAGTTGAAAGATTAGAGTTCTTGATAGGTAATCTTGAAGTTCATTCTAAATCTTGTTGTGTTGGGTTTTGGATGATTTCTTGTGATCAAAGTGAGTGTTTTAAGGGATGTATTGAGTATATTAGAGTGTACTTATGTTAAGTAATTGATTCTAAGTGATTGGGGAAGAAATCGTTCAATTTTAGGCGAGTTAGGGTGAGAAAACGAGCAAAGAAGTTCGTCAGATTTTCTAGGTTGGGGGCCTGGTGCGATGCACCTACCAGAGCGCCCCAAACCCTCCTTTGAATGTTAGGGGCTGGCGCTCCGCGCCACCCATAGCCCCAGGGCTCGTGCCCCATCCAGTTTGTCGTCGGTTGCCCCATTTGAGTTCGTTTAAAGTGCACCTTCACTCCTTTTCGATTCGAACTACTCTAAGATACTTCTAAACACCTAGAAATCATTCATAACATGACCATAACCTTGAAATCATAATTCAAATTCAAGGTAGAGTTAAGATTTAAGTTTTGAGAGTTCATTCAAACATTTTGAGAAAGTCCCTTTGAGTCTTTTTGAGGAGTCTTCTACAATTTCTAGTAACTTGTTTCAAGACTCGAATAAGTGAGAATGAGAGGGAGGAGAATATATTCATGAGTCTACTTTGTCATTGAGAGATCTTTCATATCATGAACCATAACTCTTGAATTCATAATTCACATTCAAGAGAGAGTTAAGAATAAAGTTCAAGAAAGTCTTTGAGTTCAATTGTGAATCCTTTGAGATCAACTATTGATTTGAACTAAATTTTGAGGAAGTAAGTATGAGAATGAGAAGAGTTGTATCATGAGTTCCAAAATGTTATGTAGACCTACGAGTCAAGTCGGTCATGCCCATAAATTCCGCATGAACTCCATAAGTTGAGTATCTATGAGAGGAGTAATATCTCTATGTCCTAAGTCTTAAGTATTGAGTTTATAAACCCTTTGAGATTACATTCCTAATCATGGGACTATTACATGTTACCCATGAAGTCCTTGAGTTGGGTTATTCATATCCATAATTCCGCATGAACCCTATAAGTCGAACAGTCTTGAAATGAGAAGTATCTTTGAGTCCTTGAGTTGAGTAGTTCATGCTCATAATTTCGCATGAACTCTCTGAGTTGAGCATTCTTGAAGTGAGTAGTATTATTGAAGTTCTTGAGTTCCAAGTATTGAGTTCTATCTATGGTTATTGAAAACCTTGCATTGAGTCGTTCACGTTCATAATTCGGCATGAACCATATTTTAAGAAGCCTTTTACAATCATTTTAACTTTTTTTTAAGACTTAGGTTTTGAGTTAAGCAAAGAGTAAAGAGTAAAAAGTAAAGAGTAAAGAGTTGAGTTCATTTCTTCAAAAGAGTATATTGGGATTGTGTATTCCCAAAGAGTAAATGTTTTCACATTTAAACAAGAAAGGACACTGAGATTTCAAAAGAGCCTTTGAGCTAGTTTTTTCAGTAAAGAGGAAACTATGATTTCCAAGAGAGCTTTTAAGCTAAGTTTTGTGTAATTATCTCAAACCAAAGAAAGAGTTTTGTTTTTACAAACATATGAGCTAAAGTATATTTTGGGAGTAGTATTGAGCACCGATATGGGGACGAGTTTGAGTTCAGATAACTCACGTCTCCTTAAACCATGTAGCTATCATGGGTAGTAAAGGATCATACTTTTTAGATGATTCCTTAAGATGCTTTTAGCATAGACTAGTGGATCCACTAAGTTAAAATGTTCTATATGACAGCAAAGTATAGGACAGTTCTGGTAGCGTGGGCAAGACGTTGTATCACCACTTAGGCTCATAGTGATGATTATCGGTTAGAGAATCTCCCACAGAAACTATATTACTTTATTATATAAGTAAAGTTGAGTTTGTTATTACATTTTCTTTAACGAACTAAGTTGTTTTACTGTTTTATTAAGCTTTCCATATATTGCATGTGTATTGTTGCTTTATATTGAGTTGAGTATCCAGAGTTTAGTACCCAGAGTCGAATATCATATCTCTGAGTTGAATATCTTATCCTTGAGTACTTCTGAGTTGAGTAAGTTGAGTAGTTTTGAGTATCCTTGAGTATTCCTTGAGTTGAGTAAGTTTGAGAAGAGGTAAGTATGTTTCCTTTTTAT
>JAJOOO010019252.1:0-11662 GCA_029582685.1 Solanum piurae | reverse complement strand
TGTACATAATAAAGCTAGATATAGATAAGGTGATGTGACACTTCTCTATGGTCTAGAAAATTATTTATATTTTATATCCTTTTAAAAAGAATTTACTTCATTATTTTCATTAATCAATCAATTAATTTTTTTACATCTAATTAAATCTCATGAGTTATATGAAACCTCCATCTTTTTGTATTTTTCACTTAAATAACATGTCTCCTTAATTCCTTTCTACCTAATTCTTGTATCAATCTATAAATAACAATTATGTATGGAGTTGTTGGATGCTTATTTTCCTTTCCATTTTCTCCTTTTTTATTATTATCTTTTTTCCTTTATTTTTTTTCAACACTAATGTATTTAGTAATCAAAAGAAAGGACATAAAAAAGGTGATGTGGAAATATGACCACAGTAGTGGGTTTGAAATGAGCATTATGGGCAAACAAATTTTTTTCCTTGGACTTCAAATGAAACAAACATTTACGATGTGATCTAAATCAGTTACGATGCGCCAATCCCTTGCTTCTTGCTCCAACTTAGGAGTAGACTGGCCACGGTTTTTAGAGTTCCAGTTTTCTCTTAAGTTGGGAAATTTGATGGTCTTTTTCAGTCACTCTCCACAACATAATCAATGTCTCTATTAGATAGGTGTGGCTAATTCTTTTGCCCATTTAATGGAATATGTCCATGGTCTATAGATTCTTCTTTTTTCTTCATTGTATAATAATTAGTAGGTGGTCACCTTCTTCATCCTCTTTTGGTAGTTTCGTATCTTTTTATTGTTCATCCCTTTTAAGTCTTGAGTGCTGCTCATCCATCTTGAAGGGGATAGTGAGAAATTAGCATGTTTTGGAAGACTTCTTTTTCTCTTCTGGTCCCTCTGTCCTGGCTTAATTCTAATCCTCCTTTATCTGGTGGGGCTAGTGTATTTAGGTCTCGAGAAACAGGACGTCATAACTATTTTAAGACGAAGGCGATATTAAAGTAAGTGATAAGTAGATTTTCTATCTCTCTTCTTCCATCGTGACTTATAACTATTCACAAAACTGCAAAATGGTAATTCATTTGCTAGTAAATAATTGACGACTAGAAAAAAAGATTTTAAAATATATAAGCCAAAACCAACCAAGAGTAACGTTCCATAATGTTTACAAAGTAAAATGCTTACTAGAGCACTTGATGAATACATATACTTGCAGTTATAAGAAAGACAATTTATGCAGTCAATCTTTTTAAAGAAATCAAATATAACATCTGCCTAGCATCTTCCTAAGACAAACTAAAATAGCCAGAATGCAATCCAACGAAATTGTAGCTAATTTATTGCAAGGAAATGGGTGTTGGGATCTTCTGAACCTGCAAAACATTTGCAATAAGGCCCCGAATCAACTTGAAGCACCAAGTTTCACCATTAGCTATCTTGTTATCTTTTCGAAATGCAGTCCATCCGCCTTTTATGATAACCATACTCCTATTATACTCTATTTTCATTTCCCATTCTACTCCTTCTTCATTAACAAACCTCATATTCTTCTTGTTGATTATGTCTATACTTTGGGCGAATCTCATCGGGATAGTCTAATAAACATATTCATAAAAAAAACATGATCATTAGATTTTTAGGAAAAATAATTAGTATGTAAAGAATGCAAAATCTAGCAAATCTGAAAACACAATGTACAAACTATTAAACCATACCATACAAGTAGCGTGTGGTGATGAGTTCACAAATTGGACTCATTTAGGGTAATATTTTAATAGAAATCGTGTCCTCAAATGCTTATTTTATCTCAATATCTGATGAAAACACTTAAGTTTCAGGTAATTGAAGTTTGGATGAAAGCATGGACACTTCTTCGCAAAAAGGAACGAAAAGGGCGGAAAAGAACGAAGAAATGAAGGCCTGAGGATCGCCGAGTTCACTTGGCGAGTCTCCAAAGGGTCTTACTTCGCCTTTTATTCCAGTGTGTTGAGCCCTGAAGGAAAGGATCAAGTCGGCGGAAAAAGGGAGAAGTAGGCGTATCGTCGAGAAGTTCCGCGAAGCAGTACCATGTCGCCCAATGATCCAAAGCACGACGATGCTGAAGGATAGTGCAAGACGGCGATGAACTACACCAAAGGGTGAATCACCGAGATGATTGGCAATGTAGTTCCATATCGCCCAATGCCGCAGAACGATAAAACGCTGAGGACGAAGCAGAAGAGCGGTAAACCAGGCTAAAGGGCGGATCGCCGACACGGTCGGTGATCCCGACTAACTTCGCCTAATGACCTAACGCAACACAAATCTGTGAGAACTATAAATACTAGTTAGAGTTGTATCTTTAGGTGTCGAACATTATTATAATTTTTAGTCTAGAATATTAACAGTACTATAATTTTGAAGACTTGAAGAAGAAGAAGAGGGTTTCATCTCTTTCAATTTGGAAGTTGGTCTCTTGGATTCTTCACTCTTTGCCTAAATTGAGAATTAAATCTTCATACCCATTTGAATGCAAGCTCATTTAGGTATAAATTTCTATCTCTTGATGTGTGGCTAAAAACCTTAATTTTTGGGGTGTGATTTGTGAATATAGATTAGATTAGTTGTTGGGTCTTGCTTGCTGATAGATTAAATGTAGTTTAATTATGATTTCGTTTAGTAGTTGTGGATTAATTTAATGAATTTGTAGTTGCAATTACAAGTTCATATATGTGTTTTCGGCCTGCTCGAGAAAGAGGTCGCAAAACTAAGACTACTAAATTGATGGCCTAAGGAGTGGGTCGACATGAGGTTCAGCTTGAGAGAGTGAACCCTAGTCCCATATCCTAACACTCTGCTCGAGAGAGTGAATGGGGTAAGGCGTAGGCTGGTCTTCATGCAATAAGTGGGTGTCCGAGAGGAACCCATTTGAAACGGGGTAAGTTGCTCGAGAGAGAAACTCATTTCTATTTAAAGCTTAGCCTTGTCAAAATTACTCTATAAATTCCCTATCAAAAGCATGTACCCAATAATTTTGATCTATCCCGTATTCCTGATCGCATCCCAAGAACCTCCCTCTCATTGATTGCTATTTTATCTTCTTTTGTTATTTTTGTTTACGTATGACAAAACCCCCATTTGATATTTGACACTTTTGTGTCAACCCCTTAATTTACTATGTTTTTAATCGTTAACTTCTCTATCTACTACTAATTAGAATGAAATTCTAATTTTCTATTAATTTTCACCACCGCTCCCTTGGGACATGATCCCAACCCTTGGTTGGGTTACTATACTATTGCACGATCATAGACACTCGTACTGGAAGTTGTATCGTTGATTACGCAAAACATCAAAATGGCATCGCTGTCGGGGAGTGGTGTTACTTGAAAATTCTTAGTTTAATAGAATTTTTTATTCTTCTTAGTTTTAGTTTTACTAATCTAAATTGTAGTTTTGCTTTGCCTGTTTGAATATCAAAGTAGGGAACTAAGAATGGATAATCATTATGGATATCAGATGGTTCTTCCCTTTCTGAAACTATTGAACCTCAGGGACAACCTCCTAACATTTAAACGATTCGGGGATGTTGACACCCAATTTTGGACTTCCACATTATAGATTAATCATCGAGCTTCTTCAATTTCAAACGATTTAAAATAATTAGTTTCATAAATTTTCAAAAATAAAATAAAATAAAAATATTTTTGCAAGTTTTTAAATAGTCTATCACTTTTTGTATTTTTTAATAATATATATGTTTTATATAATTATGTATGAAATAAGTATATCCTATAAATATTCGAAAATCATATCAAAAGATTTTATACTTTTTAGTGTATTTTAAAGTGATGGCTATCATTTTGAATTAATTAGCTTTTATGAAATTTGAAATATTTTTCAAGTTTGTTTTATGTAAGTTTTGTCAATTTTATAATTTTTTAAAAATAATTTATATATTCCATATAATTTTGTATATATCTATTATATTAATATTTGAAAATCGTCTCAAAAAGATTTTAGTTTTACTTAAATATTTGGTTAATTAGTTTAGCTAATTTATAGTTTATACTTTTGAGTTAATTAGTTTAAAATTAAATTAATTATTTTATTTCGTTAAGATTAAAAAGCTTGTTAATTAATTAATATTAATTCGTCTTGTTTAAATTTTAGTCAAACTCTCTAAATTAAATTCAATTTGGCTATTTCTTAAACTCCAATATCTAACCCATCTTTGACCTCCAACTTAACTCAATTTTGAGACCAAAATTTTGGGCCTTTTTACAAATTTCCAGCAGCCCCACCTTAGCCCCAAACCCAAGCCCAACTTTTTCAATTCCAATTTTTCTCCAACTTTCAGCCCATTCCATAATACAGAAATCCACTTCCAGCCCAATTCAATCAACAACGTTCCAAACAACAATAATATTCAAGAGACCCAATTCACAGCAATACCAAAACCGACCCCAACCCCTACACGTTTTCTTCTTCTTCTTCTTCCTTGCGTGTGAAACCCAGAAACTCTAAGCCCGCAAATCCAGTGAAGCGACCTGCAAATCGAGCTGCAAAATTGCGGAAATTCAGCAGCAAATCACGACCTCGAGCCCAGTGCCTCCCTCTCCATTATCAATCCGTTGAAGGTTGTTGAGATTGGGACAATTGATAGCTTTCAACCTTATCTCTGAAGAAGAATGTGGTTTTCGAATTTCAAAAATTCACTTGTTTTCCCCCTAAAAAATCAGCCCTATTCTTCATCTATTTAAGATCATTTTCTCTATGTGTTTAAGGGAGAGGACAACAATTACTCACAGAATATTGAGGAATAGGTTTCTATTTATTTTTCCTCTCGTTCGCCGCTTATTGGAATTCTTCGGAGCTTTGTCGGAGTTCATCGAAATCTCACTTGTGGTGGTGATATCGCTCATTTCAGCTCGTGGTTCCAGTTGCTGGACCAAAAAAGGTAAATTTCCTTTTGATCTTAATTCATTTGCTAGTTAATGTTGTGTTTAGGAATAGGATGAAGTTTTCAATCTCCCCTTATGAATTTTCTGTCGATTTTATCCCTTTTAAATGCCTCTGTTTGTCTTACCTGTTATTTTTCCTGTTGATGTTGGATCATAGGCGTTCTTGGTCCTAGCTTGCTCCCGTTTAATATGAATCTGTGTTATTGCTTAATATTTGATGTCTTATCCTTTATTCTTTCACCTTGGGTTGAATGAATGAATTAAGATGTCAACATTTCGAGTTCATGTGCCGCATTTACTATTGTTTTTGGGTTCTTGTATTGTGTTTGTTACTACTCATTTTGATTCCTTTTATTTGGTTGCTTTGTTGAATCTACTTCGGAGTGTAGGCTTTGTTTCCCTTTTCTCAGATGGCATTTGCTCCGTTTCTATTTTTTTTGTTTTCTCCATTCAAGTGTGCCGCATCTGGTTGTGTTCACTATTTTCCAATAAACAATTTAGTCACTAGTGCCTTAATCCTTTGGATTTGTTTTGTCTCAATTATTGCTAGTAAATATTTTTCTTTGAACATTAAGTCCTTCAACAATCGTTCATACTTGTGCTTCTTATGAGTTTTCGAAATCAGGAAATATAGTATTTGCCATGTTATTCAAAAGATGTTTCATCTAAGTGCGTGAATAATTTCCTTCCTTTTTTCTAAATGATTAAGCATGAGATGTGTGTTAATTTGTCAAGATGAAAGTATTGGAGAGGAGTATGGAATTTTATCCATTTTATTACATTTAAGTGAAGCCTGTCTCCCTTTGTAAGACGGTTTCAAGTAGTATCTTAATGTGCTAACATTTAGCTTATTGCTTGCTTGGATTGGGCAACTGTGATGGTGTCACTTTGATTTCATTTATGAACGTTTATTATGTCATAATTGGTTTTGGTTACTTACTGTTGCTTACAATATTATTAAATAGTACTAATAAAAAATTATTATGTCCATTTGCTCCATTATCTTGTGAAATCTTTCTTTCTTATCCTAATCTTTATCATTTTTATTGCATGAACTCACCAATCCGAGTCCATTTTGACCCCTCCTTGCATATCATTGAGTTGGACCATTTTTTAGTCAGCCACATCTTGTTCGAGTTGCTGGAAAGTTAAATTACAGGTCCCGGAAAGTCGAAAATGGGCTGTATACATGTTGTACACAACGGTATACGTTGATATGCAGGCCCCAAAATGCAAAAACGCAGGGCGGAGGCAAAATACAGGTGTTCGGAAGCAAGAGATACATGAAAAGAGCTAATATATACGCTCATATACAATGATATACATCCAGTGTATACGCAAAAACGGGAATTGAATTAGCTCAAAATTTGCAGCGAAATTGGCCCAAGAAGGGGCCCAATTTCATTATCTCTTTTGCCCTTCTATTTGTTTCGATTATATTTGACTAATTTTTATTAACTGTAACTTTAAATAACTTAATTAAAATCTCCAAAAGATGAACCATATTGTTTATGTTAAGTTTATTTTAATTAAGTTTTCCTTTTCTTTTTTATAATCAACTCTTGTACTTTTATTGAAAACTTTTACTTAATCTTCAATTAATTTAAAATAGTTTCCATGCTTTAATTGACTAAATTGGTTTAAATTAGTGTTTTAAAAATGAATTAAATGAATTCTAATTAATCTAGTTTTATTAATATTCTAATCACTTGTATTTCGAGTCAAATGTTTCATTTTGATTCTCTTTCTCCAAAAAATAAAAACAAAATGTGTCATTTATTTAATTGATTTCTCAAAGTTAATCAAATATTGTAAATTATTATTGTTTATGTTCCCAAAAAATTAGTCAAAAAAATATTTTAGTCAAGTCGCAGGTCAACCACATGTTAGTGGGCACTTCGAATGCTTAAACCCTTTTCGAAGTGTAAATTGAACCCCGAACCCTCGTTGGTATTTTCAAATAATTTTTTTCTGTTTAAATCTTTGAAAATTATAAGTTTTCTTAATTTCTTTAAAAAATTAAGTGGCGACTCTTTTCTAAGTATTTTTCTCAAATTATTTTATACTTGGAACATTTCAAAAAGTGATTTTTCTATAGATAGGAAAATTACGGCATAACATGGGATGAGACAAATCAGGAAATGTGGCTGAAGTTTCAAGCGGTGCTGCAGCCATGCACATCTCATTGGATGACGGACAAGGCGCTACTGGAGTGCTTCTATAGAGGTCTTGGATCCGAGTATAGAAGTATAGCAGATCAACTTTGCGAGGGCGGTATGATACACCAGCCCTATGAAGTCGTAGAAAAACTCCTTGATGGCATGGTAGAAGCCAACAAAGAAACCAAAAAAGAAGCAGGAGTGGGACACACTAGTCACCCAGTTGGATGTTCTATCCAACCGAACCACGGAATTGGAAGTACAATCCATGGGAAAAGAAAAGAACTTCTCCCTCTGAGAGTGTAAACATTGGAAGAAGCAGGGAGGTGTGCAAGATGACTAAGCTCTTTCACTCATTCAACAGAAAATTGAGGCACATGAGAAGATGTTGAATGAGATGAAGGAAAACATCGAAATTCTAAATGAAACATCAACCTCTCACTCTATGACTATTCAGATGCAAGATGCTCAAATCGGCCATTTGATATCAGGTCATTACCTACCATTCGCCGAGGACTCGCGTAATTACACCATGGGCAACTCCGAGGATGTAGAATAGTTGCTGACTTGCGTCGTTCCGCAATGTTAACTAAGGCGCTATTTGGGAGGCAACCCAAAACCCCTTAGTATTTTATATTTGCGTATTGGTAAAATAATTATGTGTTGTTGATACAAGTTGAAGTGTGAGAGGGTGTCAGCAAAAGTGTTTGGTGGAAAGCAACAGGTTCAGTCGGCGAATCGCCAACCATATCGACGACTCCAAAGTTTACCGCCGTTTGAAAATCCAAATTTGCTTGGAAAGTTATGTAAAACTAGGTAAAGTAAACGACTTTTTGGTGAAATGCCGACTGACTTAGTAATCAAGACTATTACCACTGAATGAGCATGAACTGGACTGTTTGCAAGCAAAAGGTTTAAAATTCTACAACTTGTTCACTTTTACACACTTTCATTCCTCCAACTGCATCTTTGCACACTAATTTCCATATATTCCTGCATTACCTAAGTATTCTAGTTATCAATTTGTGCTCGAAACATGGATTGCACTTTATATTGGTCAGCGCAAAAGGGTGGTTGTGAAGCATTCGAGAACGTGGGTTGAAAATAGGCACATTGGATTGTCTAGCAAAGATTTGTAGAGCTTGTTGAACCACTCAGTGGTCCGCTTAACGTCCCCACCTCGCCTTCTTTGTAATGTAAATTTGTTGAAGGACTATAACTCGAAGCAGCAAATACAGCCAGACATAAAATCACATGAGGAAATGTGCCGCCCCAACAGATGGAGAAAATGCTTAATCAGGATTATTCTCTAGCCCTCTCTCTGTCTTTCTCTAATTTGACCCTTGACTTATTGTTTTATGCATTTGAGGACAAATAATTTTTGTATTATGGTGGGGTGAAGCCTATCTTTTGTGCGACTACTATTATTATTTGTGTTTTGTGTTTATATTTGGGTTGTTCTGGCTAAAATGTGTTTCACCTGTGTTGTGGATGTTTGAGCTTATGGCTCCCTTTTTGGTTTAAATTGTGAAATGATTTTGACCCTGCCGAAAAATTTCACTTTTTTTGCACATTTTCGCCACCCCTTGTATGCGCTTAATTGTGGCTGTTCATTAGCAAATTTGAGTCTCGGTTTCGATCAATATCGATGACTTAAATAGTGTTTGCAATCGAACGAACATGAAGGTATGGCTACGATGAGACCAAATGAAGTCACATAGACAATATGTGAACTCTTTGCATCTCACTGTGATTAGTCATGTGTCAAATTGATTCTCTTGCGATGACCGTTGCGCACTAGCAAAAGTGTGGAGTCTTGTTTGACTTAAGTGTCGATGCCTTGTGTGATAAGCTTAGTTCGAATTATGCATGACAACACCTAAAATTTGCCCTGTTGGTCCAGTTGATTATGTGAGGCTTTCTCTTGGGATAATCTTAGGCAAATTTTGAATAGTGTGAACCAGTTTGACATATACCTTTTTTGTGACCTCATTTGTGAGTGTGTGCACCTCTCTTGAATATCCCTTGAACCTTACATTTCTTTGGAAGAAACTTGATGAAACCTAGACCTTTTTTTAATCCACTACCTATAATCCTCTTGATTTGTGGTTTAGTGAATAGCCAACTTAGGCCAAAAGCCTAAGTTGGGGGTGTGGTGAAAAGAAAAAGGGAAAATCAAGAAGTGCAAGAAAAGTCTCCCTAAACCCATGGTGCTGCAAAAAATGGAAAACCTCCATATATATAAACAAAAATTAAAAATAAAAAATAAAATAAAATAAAAAAGAATGAAAAATAAAGTTGTGGAATAAAGTACAAAAGGAATTGGGTTTCCAACATACCATGGGAAAGTGAATAATGGGATGACTCATGAACACTAAAGAGAAAAATGAAGGAGAAAAAAATGAAGTGTTAAAGATACCACATTTCATGAGGATCGTATTCACTGATCCCAAATGACCATACCTTTCCACTTAGCCCCATTACAAGCCTTGTAAAGACCTTTTTTATCCTGAGAAAGCTGAAACGAATGTTGACTGGAATACGGGCAAACCGATGGGTGAAAGCATGCATTATTTTCCTCTTTGTGAGAGTGAGCGTTGTGTCTGATTCCTGAACTTTAATTGATTATACCTTTGTGTGTGAGAATGGAATCATCATTTGTGTGAGGGCATCAGAATGATTTTGTTGAGCTTGAACTTGCATTTGAAGCAAGTACTGCGAGCATGAGAGTCTTTGATAATAGTGTGTCACAACTTGAATCTTTGAGTACACAATTGACTCTTGCATGAGTAATTTGAATTTTGTTGTGTACATTCATGATTGAATCATGTATAGCACTGTTTGAGACACCCTTTTTGAACGACTGAAATTGAGTTTGCTTGAGGACAAACAAAAGTTTAAGTTGGGGGTGTTGACGAGTTCACAAATTGGACTCATTTAGGGCTATATTTTAATAGAAATTGTGTCCTCAAATGCTTATTTTATCTCAATATCTGATGAAAACACTTAAGTTTCAGGTAATTGAAGTTTGAAGGAAAGCATGGACACTACGTCGCAAAAAAGAATAAAAAGGGTAGAAAAAAACGAAGAAATGAAGGCCTGAGGATCGCTGAGTCCACTTGGCGAGTCGCCGAAGGGTCTTACTTCGCCTTTTGTTCGAGTGTGCTGAGCCCTTAAGGAAAGGATCAAGTTGGTGGAAAAAGGGAGTAGTCGGCGTATAGCCGAGAAGATCCGCAAAGCAGTACCATGTCGCCCAATGACCCAAAGCACGACGATGAACTACACCAAAGGGTGAATTGCCAAGATGATCGGCAATGCAGTTCCCTATCGCCCAATTCCCCAGAATGATAAAACGCTGAGGACGAGAAGAAGAGCGGTAAACAAGGCTAAAGGGCGGATCACCAACACGCTCGGCGATGCGACTAACTTCACCGAATAACCTGACGCAACACAAATCTGTGACAACTATAAATACTAGTTAGAGTTGTATTTTTAGGTGTCGAACATTATTATAATTTTCAGTCTAGAATATTAACTTTTCATATTTGTACCTAATTTGAAAGGGTTTTTGAAAACTTGAAGAAGAAGAGAGTTTCATCTCTTTCAATTTGGAAGTTGGTCTCTTGGATTCTTCACTCTTTGCCTAAATTGAGACTTAAATATTCATACCCATTTGAATGCAAGCTCATTTAGGTATAAATTTCTATCTCTTGATGTGTGGCTAAAACCCTGTCACGACCCGATTTCTCGATTCATGATGGCACCTACTATACCCTACCAGTAGGTAAGCCAACCCGTAACCCAGAACATCAAGCAATGAGCAAAAAGGCAAGAACTAGCGAAAACAATAATCTAAACAAGGATAACAAGGCGGAAGCAACCCAAAATAAATATATACATAAATCCCTCCCAGAACCTGGAAGTCACTAGTACAGAGCTACCTAATAAAGAGTACAAGTCCCAAAAGTGGACCACAACAGAGCGTGTCTCAAAGGCAACAAGACTAGCTAAAACAAAAGAAGGAGACAAGACAAACCCAAAACGCCAAGTGCTCGCCCTCGTCTCCGAATCACAGCTGCAAAAAAGGCTGGAACTACTCACTGCTGATAACTGGTACTGGGACCTGCATCACGAATTAAATGCAGAGCGTAGCATGAGTACCAACACAACAGGTACTCAGTAGGCATCATAGGCCGACTGAGCAAAAAGGGTAAGAACAATAAGAAAGGATAGAATCTAGACACAAAGAGGTCAAAACGGATAAGAAAAGAAAGCACACGAGCATACCAGAAATAAACTAAGTACAACTAAACTAAACCTAACTGGACCCCATAAGCCCAGAAGGTACACTCGTGCGCAAGTTTAAATAAAACCTGAATGGACCCCCATAAGCCCGACAGGTACACAAAAAAGCTAAGTCTACTGAGAAACCGGGCTCCCAGCCCAAAGTAACTAAGATAATCCATCAGACTCCACCCAGCCAGCAGTTCACTCCAGCCCAGCTAGAAAGAGTGACTCTAGGGGGCACCCAACCAAACAGTCCACTCCCAGCCCAGCTAGAAAGAGGGACCCGTGAGTGAGGTAGATATCG
>JAJOOO010019251.1:0-13352 GCA_029582685.1 Solanum piurae | reverse complement strand
GCCCAAGGGAGTATTTCTCACCTTTCTTCTTCTTCTCTTTTCTATAAATTGCTTTGGGGACAAAGCATGATTTTAAGTGTGGGGTGGAGGAATAAATTCCTAGTTTTTACTGTTTTATTGAGTCTTTTTTTTTTTTAGGATGGGTTCCTTGGCTTTTGTTTTCGATTCTTTTCTTGAGGATAGTCCCTTTGAACCGAGTGTCTTTTTTTTAGGAATAAATTTTATTTTTTTAAATATTATTTTTATCTTTATTTTTTTTGGAGAGAAAAGAAAAGACCCTTTTGAGTTATGTGATACTTACTATTTGCGCCTAATTTGAGTAGTACTTTCTTGTGAATGCTTGATTGCTAGTGAAATTGCAAACTTGTTGACATCTAGCTTCATGGTTCTGACTTAATACATATCTTATTTTATTTTGTAGTTTGTCTTATGTTTTAGGTTGTTGTGATGGCTGTAGTTTTAGGGCATGAAAGTATGAAGTGATAGAATCACTTGAACATGGATTGGTTGTCCAGGACATCCTTCCATGAGATATAAATGTTAGGCAAGGCTTAATAAGTAAACCTTGGAGTGTATACTTTACTCCAAGTGGATATTGAAGATGAGATGGAGTGTCACACAAGATAGGGTCCGAGCTCCAAGTAGAAAGGAGAATCACACCTAGTTGATGTGAGGACTATCCAAGTTAAAGGGGGAACTCTTACGTAGTAAAGTGTGGGTTTTCCCAAAGTTAGGTCTCATGAGATGGGGGCCTTCAGACAGTTGAGTTATGGTTCCTAGTAGCAATCTCCATATCCTATGAACTAAGACATGCTTGAGAAGCATCTCGTAGTGTTCTTAGGCATAATTGAACTAAGACATGCTTGAGAAGCATCTCGTAGTGTTCTAAAGCATAATTGAACTAAGACATGCTTGAGAAGCATCTCGTAGTGTTCTAAAGCATAATTGAACTAAGACTTACTTGAGAAGTACCTCATAGTGTTCAAAAGTATAAATGGACTTAGACATGCTTAGAGTAGTATCTCATAGGTCCATGCTAGTAATGAACCTAGACAAGCTAAGAGTAGTATCTCATAGAGTTCAATCTAATAGTGAACTAAGATGTGCTTAAGAGAGTACCTCCTAGTGTTCTAAAGCTAAACGAGAGGAACTAGGTACCAAATCAACAAGCATTAGTATGAGAACCTAAAAGTAGTACTTAGCATGAGTAGTATTTTGGGATGCTACTTGTGCATTGCACAAGTACGACTTAGGGTCATTCCAAAAAGAAGTTCTTATGAGGGATGCATTTTCTAGTTAGGGTTGTGTTATAGTTTGCTCTCATGATATACTTGACTAAGGCTGGTAGTTCCCTTGTCTACACGAAGTAAGCTAATAGTAAGACCAAAGGAGGGTGGATATGACTAGGATGACTTCAAGGTGATGCTTAGTGTGAAGGGTAGTATGGGTTGATTTTCATGCATTGCACAAGTATGCCTTGAGGTTACTTAGGAGTATGGTGCCCTTGTGGTAGAAGAGATAAAAGACTTAACTATGGTTATAGACTATGATTAAGATGACCAAAAAGGGATACTTGGCTTGGCTAGTATTATGGGATGCTATTCTTGCTTTGCACTTGTATGCTTTTGAGGTTACTTGAGAATGGTGCTATTATGGTATAGGTGGCTATGAGTAAATTATGCTTATATGATTATGACTTATCTCTTATGCTCATTTATTATGTCTTACGTTGAGTTATGAATCTATGATGCTTAAGTTGGAGGTTATGCTATGAATATGTTATTATCTCTTATGTTTATGTCTTATGTTGACTAACCATTTTGAGATGCTCTTATATTGTGTTCTAGCTTTCATACTTGGTATATTTTGTACTAACGCATATTGCCTTCATTCTAATCAAATGTAGGGTATTGGGATATTGAGTTGCTTGGAGGCTAAGTTCCTAAGTGCAAGAAGGCTTGAAGATTTGGTGAGTCCTCATAGCTTCGAGGTCAAACCCCTATGTTTCCTTTATGTCATTTTCCTTATATTTTAGTTATTATGTGGGCTGCGTCCCAAATATTTTATTCAAGAGTTATTCATAGATGGTTTTGAGACAAAGATGTTAGTAAAGACTTCTGCTTTTATGAAATACCTTTTCGATTGCATGTTTAAAGAAAGTTTTAAATTCTCCCATCTTTCTATTATTTTATGTTATGAGTATTCTAAGGGCTTGTATGCTACTCCTTCGGGTCAAGTACGTGTTACTTCTAGGGGGTAACCCCGGGTCGTGACAATGAAAGCCTTCACGATTTGTGAATGTGTCCGAGAAACTCTCTTCTAAATTTCCAAATTTTGAGCTTGGGTCTATGGATCCCATACAGCTCGTGGTTCCTTTGATTGTCTGTGAAAGGGTTCGTACAAACGCCTTTTTCTGCTAATTTCAGTTCTTCTAACTTTTCAAGGTCTCATCTTGTACTAGAACCTTGTTCATAAGGATTAATTGTTTTTATATGTTATCTAAGGTTTAGAAATCATGCCTATTGTAGCTGCAATATTTTCAATCTTTTAATCACTTAGAAATCATGTATATAGGTTTATTAATCAATTTTCAGCATGTCACTCAATCTGGAATTGTAAATCAATTTTAGGACCTTAATAAATTAGAATAATTATCTGTTTGTTGCAATTTTGATGTGTTTTTTTAATTTAGTAAATAAATAATCTCCAACATGTTTAAAATTGAGATAATTCTGCTATGCATAGTCTGCCACTTAAAATAATCTAGTTGGCTCTACCATGTTATAACAAAATAAAATCAACTTATTTGCATATTTCCTGCACTGGTAGTGTTTAAATATTTTCTTTCATGTTTAAGAATTAAATCAGTTTGGTAACAATTTTTTACTAATATCTGCATTGTTTTAAACTAATCTACCCCGATTAAATCTTCCCGAAATAATTATTTTTTGCATCGCGACGAACTGCTTTTTCCTCTTTCAATAAATTAATAAACAATTCCTGCATGCTTTATTTACTGGTCTTCCCCTGAATACATTTTGATTAAAAACTAAAAATTTCTGCACTATATCATAACTTTGTGCACCTTTTAACACAGATAATGAAAATCGACTTGAGCTTAAAATGACAAACATTGATTTTGTCTTTCCGAATAATAAGTCGAGTGTTAATCCGTAGAAGGGTGTTTGTTTAAGTTTTGGAGTCTCCCTTTCCCTTTTTCCTTTTGTTTTATTTGTTTGTAATTATAATTGTTTGAGGTAGTTTAATTAAAAAATAATTTTCTCCTATCTATTTGTCTACTTTCTATCTTCTCGCTTATTCTCTTAATTTAAATCAGTATTAATTATTTAATATTATTTATCACCTAGTAAGCATGTTTAATCAAATAATTAAGAGAATGAAGTGACCTTAATTTCTAATTGTAAACCCCCACCCCACACACATAAATTGTATGAGATACGGTCGGGAACCACCTTTGTGGACCTCGAGGGATGCTTAACACCTTCCCGTCAAGGTAATTTGAACCCTTATTCGATCTCTGGTTCATTGACCTTTAGTTAGATTATTTAGGTTAGGTAGGTGTCCTAACGCACATTAATTCGTTAGGTGGCGACTCTTCACTTCACCCAAACCCAAAAGAGTTGTTAGGTCATGCACCGAAACCCGTTTTACAAAAAATGGATCGTGACAAAATGACGACTCTGCTGGGTATTTTAGTTTCTTACCATTATATGTTTCATGCTTATGTGGGGTTTAATTTATTACTTGTTTGGTCATTACCATGCTAAATTGTTATTTGTCATTCCTTGTTTATTTGCTTCCATTATTTATTATTTATTTCCATGTTTAAATACCTTTTCCTTTTCTTTATTTGTATATTTTTATGCTTAATCCCCTCCCCTCCTCCTTATTTGTTTACTTGCATGCTTAATGTCTTAGCCCCTTTTTCCTTATTCACTTGATCCTCTTATATGTTTATACGTTTATTTCCTTTTATGCATGTATTTATTTATTTATTTACTACTTTCCATAAATTTTCTATACGTTACTGCTTTCCATCTACATGCTAAGTGCTTACTTCTTTGATAAACTAGCATTCCGCTCATACTTTCCCCAATTGGGACCCTCTTCCTTTTTTTTGTTTTTCTTGTGATGTGTGTGATTTTGCACATCTCACAAATATTTCAATTCTCTTTAAATATCCTATATTAGAGAGATGGCTGAGGCATGGCAGATGAGGATAGTTTTACTACCGTGGAACCATTAGCTTTCTCGCGTAGAACCTCTTCAAGTTTGTGTCTACCCAACTCTTAGAAGTCTTAATTAGGTCATACACGTTGCATAAACCTTAGGTGGTTTGACACTTCGTGTCAATTCACAATGATAGTAACCACAATATCGTCTAAAGGGCCCCAACACCCTCTAGAAAAATTGCATAACTATGTGTCAATGCGATCATGATAGTTAAATCAAGCCAAATTATGCCAAAATAGAGTTTAGATCTTAACACATCCATCCAGGTAAGTCTTTTAATCAATTTTATGGCCACCATTCCAACTCTTTTCTCTTAAGTTTAATTATCGTGGGTTGATTAGTTTGAAAATTCGAGCATCTTATCCTTCTTGTTGATTTCTTAGAAAGCAAGTCTAGATTGTGATTCTCTGTCTAAATTAATGCTCGTTTGCTTCAATGGTGATTGTCTCGTGTCTAAGGTGTTAAGATTGTTATTTCAATATATATGTTATCATAAGTCGAACTCGTGCCAGTGAGTTTCATATTTCTTCGTTATATAGCAGATTTATAATTTTGTAAATTCCTTTGATGATTTCTTATTTTTAAAATCATGATTTAGTCATAACTAAATTAAGGACCATATTCGTTCTTCCATAAAATAAATTATTCGATTTTCCTTTGATTGCTGAGATTTTACTTCTAGTCAATTTGTTTTATGTGTTATTTTACCATAGTTGATGCCGTAATATTGTATGTAAACAGATCTTTGTTATTTTACTGGCTTAGTCAGCAGCTTGATTAATTCCTATTTAATTAATTCTTGGTTCAAGGTTTTCTCTTGCTATTAGGACAGGATGTAGCCTTTCATAAATTGTTGATTGTCTTTTCTCAATTCGTGGTAATTTACTCAAATATTCTTCCCATGTTTGTAATGATCCGAACTGTCATTAATTAGAAGAAACAAAAATTTGGGAATTTCTGGGCAACTGTCTCGCCACAGCGGGCATGATGCCGCTAGAGCGTTGGCGCAAGGGGGGGATAAGTTGGCGCCATAGCGGGATAGGTGAGGCAGAACATAAATTATGAGAAATTTTATTTCTTCCATCCTCCTAAAATACCTAAATAAGTCGTAAAATATCCTAAAAACCTCAGAAAAGCTGCGCTAAGCTTGGGAAGGAAGGAGAAGGAGATTTCTAGCGTGATGATGGGGAAATCTTGCAAATTCTTGGACAAAATCCACTGTCGCGAAGCCCCGAAAACCCAAATCGAAGTCAAAACTCCGTGCAATTGCTTGGCGCCCAGGTAGGCTAGGTTTTATGAATTGAGTAGTTTAAATCTGTGCTCACTATGTAATATATGTAAATCCATGGTAGGGTTTATGTGTATACCTTCGTGCATCGAGGGAATTCCATGGGTAATTCCTAGAAATCAAGGTAATTGGGTTTATGCCTTGGGAAGAGAAATTGATGCCTTGATAGGGTCTAGAATTGCTATCTTGGATAGAATTGGTTACAAGAACAAGACTATTAAATCATAATTGGGACTAGAATTATGAACGTATGCGAGACCACAATTGGAGTGATTGATTGAAGATTTATGATGAATTGTGATTAAACCTAGAAAGAAGCCTTAGATGATGAACTAGGGCTAAGTATGACAATTAGCGTATGTTGGTAATGTTGCATTGTTGATCACACTTGTTGTGAATAAGATGGGTGAATTATCATTGACATGATATCATGACTTAAATGTATGATCTTGAGGATATACTTGTGTTTGTAATTGTGATGTGTTGAATGGACTGATTGCCACGTTTCAGTATAACTAACTCGTATTGATTGTCACGTTCCGGCATAACTATTGGATCGGTTACCACATTCTGGCATAACTATGGGATCGGTTGCCACATTTCGGCATAACTAACTTGGAACAGTTGCCACGTCCCGACATACCTAACTGTTTGGATTTGGGTTACATGAGAGGACCAATGATGTGAATAAATTTTGAAACTGATCGTTATTCGTAAATGTGGATGATATAGTATATGTTCGTTATACATATGGTTATTTTGATTACTGACTTATACATGTTGGACTTGTTGGGTGTAGTGGAAGGGTTAAGTGTTTAAGAGGTGAGTAATAGGTAGTAGTGTTGTTCGTGTGCTGTAATGGCGAGAAATAGAGGTAGCGTGTGTGCTGAAATATGCTTAGGTGGATTTCACCTTAATGATAAGGGAGCTTGATATAATGTATTATGTGACTACGGTTGGGTAATGTGACAAGGAAGTAGGGGTGTGACGTGAACGGTTAGTTGAAATGATTATGGTTGTATTTGGGGAAAATTCTCTACATGTTAGAATGGTTAGGCTATGATCGAGTACCTGGTAGGTAGGTTGATGGACAAAGATGTTAATAGTCAGAATACTAGTGAATATTGGAGGTATTTAAGGAAGGGATAAAGGTGGAGAAGCGAGTGTTTATTTCATGATCTTATTAGTTGATTTCTTATATTATGTGGTGGGTGTCGGGTTGACAGATGAAGCCTACCAGTACGCGTAGTTTGTACTGATACTACTCCTGTTATGTCTTTGACATAGTCTGGATGCAGGATTGGTGACGTTTCATTAGGTGAAGACGAAGACAAATTCCAACAACTTCTATTCTTCCTTCCGCATGGTGGGAGTTGTGTCGTTTATTATATTGTCCAAATTGTACTCTTAGTAGCTCTTGTACCTATTTAAACTAGATTCTTGGGTGTGTTCTTTACTTTACAAGTACTAACTAGTAATTATTTCAAGAGATTTTATTGAAAAAGGATTTGTGTTTCTCATTTAATTTCGTATTTTGTAAACTTTCCGCACGTTTTAACTTTTGGGATATGAGGGTTCTCCTACTTAGGTGTTAGAGTGGGTGCCTGCATGGCCCGGTGGGTTAGGTCATGACAATGTTAAATCCTCAAAGTAACAAATAAAAATGCAGTATTTCTTTTTTTGTAAATTTCTTGTGCTCATTTTATATTATTGAAAATTCGCAGTAACTTATTATTACATTATAGTAATCCAGGAATAGGTAAATATATTTGGTGCATAATTATTGCTTTCCTTCAATTGATATGCCATGTTGTTTATATATTTTTATTCACTTGTATCTCTTTACCTTATTTAGTGGATTAGTTTTGTACCTTTTTGGTAATAAATAAAATAAAATGTTTGACTTATTAAGTTCTCCTTTAATAGGGAAAACTGATGCTTAATTGATTTTATTTCCTTATTATGATGCCCCTCCTTGCTATATAAATAGACCCTTCTCTCATTCTTCTACTCACTTTTAACTCACGCTTCTATACACTCAGACAATTTAGTAATTAGCTAAAATACTCTCTACTCTCTAAAACAAAAAAAAGTAAAATAAAACTCTTGAAAACGTTGTGCATTCTCCCTTGCTATTTTGTTGTGTTCGGGTCGATTATTGGATTAAAGTGTCTTCATTGCTGTTTTTCTTTAACTGCTTAACCGGTTAGTGACTTTCATATATATTTAATTTTCTATTATGCATCCTTACTTATTCTTTTATGCATAAGTCCAAAAGTGGATATTGATAAATAAAAGAAAGAATCTGGGTCAATTTCTTCTCCTTTTCTATATGTGTGATTGTATATGTGTAATTTGTTGCTCAAATAAATGTATGTATGTCTTATTCTTCCTAGGTATATAAAATAGATATTATTATGTTTGTATTGTATTATATTTGTAGTGTTTCTCTTTCTTTCATTTAGCTGGGTGTGGAAAATTGAGTGCTAGTTTGAAGGGTCGCCAGGGATGTAATTTCAAATGGAATTTAGTTCTATTTTCATTTGTATTTGTTATATTTATTTTTCAGTCATGTAATAGTTATATTAACTCGAACTCTCCCTATATATATGAAATATATTTGGGGGATCGTCTAAAGGAGGAGAGGATATACGTGCTAATTGTTTCCTTTTTCTTTTAGCTTAGTTTGATTTTATTATGTGTCGTTGTTATAAATAATATGCCTAGATACAAGCATATCAGAATCTCTTAATAATCGGTTTAAAATCAACTTGTCTTTATAACCGTTTTAACGAATAACTCATCTCCATCGTGTGTAAAATCTTGGAACTGTTTGGGATCTGATTTGTAGGTCAATATGTTAATTTAGTTTGGTCTGATCATATAATTAAAAGAATTTAAATCTGTCCAACAATTATAAATCATATTTACCGCTGTTTATTAATTATCTTATTATAGAACCTTGTTCATAAGGATTAATTATTTTTATATGGTATCTGAGAATTAGAAATCATGCCTATAGGAACTGCAATATTTTCAACCTTTCAATCACTTAGAAATCATGTATACAGGTTTATTAATCAATTTTCAGCATGTCACTCAATCTGGAATTGTAAATCAATTTTAGGATCTTAATAAATTAGATTAATTATCTGTTTGTTGCAATTTTGATGTGTTTTTTTAAATTAGTAAATAAATAATCTCCAACATGTTTAAAATTGAGATAAGTCTGCTATGCATAGTCTGCCACTTAAAATAATCTAGTTATCTCTACCATGTTATAACAAAATAAAATCAACTTATTTGCATATTTCCTGCATTGGTAGTGTTTATATATTTTCTTGCATGTTTAAGAATTAAATCAGTTTGGTAATAATTTATGACTAATATATGCACTGTTTAAAACTAATCTGCCCCGATTAAATATGCTCGAAATAATTATTTTTTTGCATCGTGACGAACTACTTTTTCCACATTCGATAAATTAATAAACAAATCTTGCATACTTTATTTACTGTTCTGCCCCTGATTACATTCTGAGTAAAAAATAATAATCTCTGCACTATGTCATTACTTTGTGCCCCTTTTAACAGAGATGATGAAAATCGACTTGAGCTTAAAATGACAAACATTGGTTTAGTCTTTTCGAATAATAAGCCGAGGGCTGATCCGTAGAAGGGTGTTTGTATAAGTTCTAGAGTCTCCCTTTTCATTTTTCCTTTTCTTTTATTTGTTTGTAATCATAACTTCTTGAGGTAGTTTAATTAAAAAAATAATTTTCGCCTATCTATTTGTCTACTTTCTATCTTCTCGCTTATTCTCTTAAGTTATATCAGTATTAATTATTTAATGTTATTTACACCTAGTAAGCATGTTTGATCAAATAATTAAGAGAATGAAATGACCTTAATTGCTAATTGTAACCCCCCATATAAATTGTATGAGATACGGTCGGGACCCACCTTTGTGGACCTCGGGAAATGCTTAACACCTTACCCTCGAGGTAATTTGAACTCTTACCCATCTCTGGTTCGTTGACTTTTAGTTAGATTAGTTAGGTTATATAGGTGTCCTTACGCGCCTTAATCCATTAGGTGGCGACTCTTCACTTCACCCAAACCCAAAAGAGTTGTTAGGTTGTGCACCGAAACCCATTTTGCGAACAATGGGTCACGATAAAATGGCGACTCTGCTGGGTATTTTAGGTTCTTACCATTACGTGTTTCATGCTTATGTGGGGTTTACTTTATTGTTGGTTTGGTCATTACCATGCTAAAGTTTTATTTTTATTTCCTTGTTTATTTGCTTCCATTATTTATTATTTATTTCCATGTTTAAATCCCTTTCCCTTTTCCTTATTTGTTTATTTCCATGCTTAATCTCCTCCCCTCCTCCTTATTTGTTTACTTGCATGCTTAATACCGTAGCCCTTTTTCCTTATTAACTTGATCCTCTTATATGTTTATATGTTTATTTCCTTTTATGCATGTATGTATTTATTTATTTACTGATTTCCATAAACTTTTTATATGTTATTGCTTTCCATCTACATGCTAAGTGTTTACTGCTTTGATAAACTGCATTCCACTCATACATCCCCCAATTGGGACCCTCTTCCTTTTTTTTGTTTTTCTCGTGATGGTGTGTGACTTTACACATCTCACAAATACTCTAATTCTCTTCAAATACCCTATATTAGAGAGATGGCTAAGGCATGGCAGATGAAGATTTAGTTTTACTACCTTGGAACCATGTGCCTTCTCGCGTAGAACCTCTTCAAGTCTGTGTCTACCCAACTCTTAGAAGTCTTAATTAGGTCATACATACTGCATAAACCTTAGATGGTTTGACCCTTGATTTCAATTCACAATCATAGTAGCCAACCTATAGTCTAAAGGGTCCCAACACCCTCTAGACAAATTGCATTATTATGTGTCAATGTGATCATGATAGTTAAATCAGGCCAAATTATGCCAAAATGGAGTTTAGAATTTGTTTGTTCTTTTGTTCGCATAGTCATAAACTTCCCATATTATGTTAACCGCAAATGGTCGTAGAGGTAAACTACAAACTAAGAGATTGGTGGAATGATATCAAGAAAGACCATGAAAGAGAGATTCGTCATTTGTTGGATGGTCTTACCTAACTCATTTATGTCATACCTGACCGTGATTTGGTTAGGGCCTTGCTGGAATTTTGGGATCTTGTGAGGATGGTCTTCATATTTATTTATTTAGATTTGGTGCCAACGATTGAAGAAATTAGTAGTTTCATCGAGTTGTCATACCATGAGTGTGAAATGATAGTACCCTATAAGCCATCATCAAGATCTAGCTCAAAGAGAGGGTGAACCTAGGAAAACTATAGTGCTCATGATCCTGGCAAAAAAGATGAGAAGTCTTTCGGCATGCATCAATGACAGAATATTCTTCGAGGGATGCAACCTCTTGCTGCAATTATGGGCTATAAAACACTTCCACAGACGATCTGACACGGTAGACCTCTTCCTTGGTTATGGCAACAAGATTGATAATCATCCAAGAAGAATGGTAGGTTTCAATGCCCTTGTGGGATTCGTAGACTGGCAGATATTTTTATAGAATTCCACAACTACCGCATCCAATGGAAGCTCTATTGGCTATCCACCCTCTGTGCCATAATGAGAGGAGATGAACGTTATGTAACACCCCAGAAATTTTTTCGAACTGAGACTCGAACCATCCTTCGTTGTGAGTAGGATTTTACAGAGGAATTAAAATTTCTTTAAGTGTTAAGTTCACTAGATGTAGCACCTTGAATTTCAAAAAGAATTAAATTGGAAATAGCAAAATCTGAAATTTTGCAAGTTTTACTTAAGTATGAGTTTTGGGTCGACTTCAAACGACCATAACTACTAGCTCAGGATGAGTTATATGTTCTACCAGTTACCATAGGAAAGACCTTTGAATTATCTTTCCAACGCCACCGAGTTTTCCCAGTTTCGAGGTCGGATGAGTGAGATATGGTCTTTCAAAGTTAGGTTGTTCAGTTAAGGAAAGCTTGCCGGAAATAGTAAGGCGTAGTTTGGTCTTTTCCTTACCAAATCAGATTTAATTCGTTTTTAGTAAGATTTTAAGGGTCTAATCCTATTAGGTTCAGTTTTATGATTCTAAAATACACCTAGGGTTTTAGTTGAGAGTTCAAGAAGAGAAAAGAAGAGAAAAGAGGAGAGGATCAAGCGTTCGTTGAGATTCTTGCGTGTTGTAGCGGATTTTCGCCATGGGTTTGATCCCTAAGAGGTATATAAGCTTCCATAGTGTTGGGTTAGTTTACCCACACGCCAATCATGTTATTTTCAGCGAAATTTCATTCTTGAAGTTGAAAGATTAGAGTTCTTGATGAGTTCTTGATAGGTGTTCTTGAGGTTCATTCTAAATCTTGTTGTGTTGGGTTGTTTGATGATTTCTTGAGATGAAATTGAGTAAATTGAGTGTTTTTTTTTCAGTAGATTAGAGTGTAATTAAGTTAAGTAATCGAATCCAAGTGATTGGGGAAGAAACCGTTCGATTTTAGGCGAAATAGGGTGAGAAAATGAGCAAAGAAGTTCGTCAGATTTTCTGGGTTGGGGGCCTGGCGCGATGTGCCTGCCAGAGCGCCGCAAACCCACCTCTGAAGTTTAGGGGCTGGCGCCCCGCGCCACCCATAGCACCAGGGTCGCTTGCCCCATCCAGTTTGTCGTCGGTTGCCCTGTTTGAGCTCGTTTAAAGTGCACTTTCACTCCTTTTCGATTCTAACTACTCTAAGCTACTTCTAAACACCTAAAATCATTCCTAACATGATCATAACCTTGAATTCATAATTCAACTCCAAGGTAGAGTTGAGAGTTAAGTTTTGAGAGTTCATTATAACATTTCGAGAAAGTCCCTTTGAGTCATTTTGTGGAGTCTTCTACAACTTCTAGTAACTTGTTTCAAGACTCGAGTAAGTGAGAATGAGAGTGAGGAGAATGTATTCATGAGTCTACTTGGTCATCATGAAATCATCCATAAACATGATATCATGAACCTTGAATCCATAATCCAATTCAAGGAAAGTTAGGATCAAAGTCAAAGAAGTTAAGAGTCAAGTCTAGAAGTTAAGAAGAAAGTCAAAGCAAAGTTTCTTAAAGTTAAGAGTTGCATGTGCCACTGACGGAAGCCACCGACGGGCCGTCAGTCGACTGACGGCCCGTCAGTCAGCTCCGTCGATGGGCCAGCCAACTTTCAGTTTTACACTTCAGATTTCATCCTTCAGTCGCGAACGACGGCCGACCAGCACGGACCGTCATTCGATCCACGGTCTGTAGGTATGATCATTGGTGAAGGCCAGCAACCAATTAGGGGGAAATTGTTGATTGGGTCAACTTCAAATGGTCATAACTCCCAGAAAAAATGAATTATGTGTCCCATGACCTATGATATGATAGATAATTGAATCCTCTTTCCAACGCCGCTGAGTTTGCTAAAATCCAATCTCCGAGTAAAAAGTTATGCTCGTTTTAGTGAAGGCCTGTCGAGCAGGCTGACTCACGGACCCAATCAACGGACCATCGATTGAATGACGGCCCGTCAGTCCAATCCGTCGGTTACTCCGACAAAAATTAAGTCAGGGGTCTTTTCGTCTTTTCCTATTTCGTTTAACCCCTAAGATACGTCGTTTAAACTCTAAATCATGAGATTTTAATCAGTTTAAACCTAGGAACATAACTAGAACTTACCTAAGTCAAATCATTAATCAAACTTAGAAAAATTAGAAGCAAGAGAGGAGAAAAAGGCCAAGAACCCTAGTTCAA
>JAJOOO010019249.1:0-16766 GCA_029582685.1 Solanum piurae | reverse complement strand
CACACCTTAATACACAATAGAGTGTATAACTAATGCAAGCATTAGTTATACATAGGTTGGAAAAGAGTACCAAACAAGGTATTAGTAATACACAATGCTAATGCATGCGTTATTTTTCCTAATACACTCTACCAAACGACCCCTAGTCTCCAAAGGTCTAAAAACCACTTTAGCCATCACAAACTTCATTTCTAATTCAACGCATCCAAATCCAGGTATCGTCGGTATAGATACCGTCTCCGATGGGTTCGATAAAGGCGGCTATGCTATGCTGATAGTGTAGCCGCCTACCTCGAACGTTTCGAGCTAATCGGCTCGAAATCCCTGGCGGATCTTATCAAGAAATATGAAAAATCGGAGTTTCCTATTACTTGCATCATGTATGATGCGTTCATGCCATGGGCTTTAGACGTTACTAAAAAGCATGGTTTAGTTGGGGCTTGTTTTTTTACTCAAGCATGTGCGGTGAACTATATTTACTATCATGTACATCATGGTAAATTGACGTTACCGATATCTTAGACTCTGGTGAAGATATCGGGATTACCAGAGCTCGAACTCCGAGATATGCCTTCGTTTTTTTACGTACATGGAACGTATCCAGCCTATTTTGAAATGGTGTTGAATCAATTTACAAATGTGGACAAAGCTGATTATGTATTTGTGAACTCATTCTACAAGTTGGAAGCTGAGGTTAGTTTCAAACTTACTATTTATGGGTAATCCCTAGCAACTAGAGCTCTTTATAAGTTTTTTTTTTTTTTTTTTTTTGTCTATTTAATGAATTTTAGCATAATTCAATTCACTTGAATATGCACCCTCCTTTTCTCTTTTAAAGGAAAATTTTCAGTATTATAGAAAGGAGACAGATTTTAATTAGTTCATGTGTTTTGAATTATAATTATTTTTGTCTAGGTTTTTGATACATGATTTATACCTATTAGATGATTTTGTTTCTTAGGAAAATTACTTAAAATGTAGGTCTTATTTTACCATAATTTCAAAAACTTCCAATCATTTAAAAAAAAATCGAAAATCCCTTCTCGGATACATTACTCCCCTCTCGCTGATACACCTCTATCCCCTTCTCGGATACATCCCTCCCTTATGTATCCGGATGTCATATTCCCTCTCTAATACATTCCTCCCATCCCGGGTACATCCCTTCCCTATGTATCCGGACGTCTGCTGATGTATGCAGAAGTCCAGTATCCGAAATCTATAAATTTTAAGAGATTTTTGTAATTTTGAAAATAGTAGAAAAATAATATAATTAGTTCTTAACACTATGAGATTCATGTAAAAAAAAAAATTTAAGATAAATATACAGTTTGAGTTAAAATTAACATGGATTAAAAGGTTGGCTCCACCTCTAGTGGATGCAGAAATTTTACACAAATCTCATATTATTAAAAGCTAATTACATCTTATACCTATTCTTTTCCAAATTACAAAAAATTCTTAAATTTGGTGGAATCCGGATACATCCCAAAACGTCCTGATACATCACGTCTCGGTTTCAGATACATCCCTCAACATCCCAATAAATCGCGTCTCGATTTCGGATATATCACTCAACATCCCGATACATCACCTATGTTCTGATACATTGCGTAAAGTGATGTATCGAATTGATACATTGCATAAAGTAATGTATCCAAGAATAGGAAAAAATAAGAATTTTTGTAATTTTTTCAAATGATATAAAATTCTAAAAAACATATTAAAATAAATTGTGTATGTAGGTAATTTTTCCTTTTTTATATGATAACAACAATATAAAATTTGGTAGGCCAAATACCTAAACTAGTCCAACCTTTCGCCTACCACTTAAACTCAACATGTGATCTTTTGGAGACCTTACATTACCTAAATTAGACTAATACTACTTCCTCAAGCTATATTTACTTGTCCAATATTTTCTAGGTTGATTTCTTTTTACTTAATATTTTTGATAAATCAAGGAAGGATAATTTTTTTCCCTTTTATATCCTCAATTATTAACATTGAGTTAATATCTTTGAAAATATAATAAGAAAATATGTTTGGGACCTATCAATTAATAGAGGTAAAATGATCAACTCGCTATATTGTTTTCTTAATAGGAGTGTCAAATCAAAATTTGACAAGTAAATAGTAACGGAGGGAGTAGTCAATAGAGTAAACAAATCAATATCATCTCTGTAGATGAGTTAATTTTATTTTTCATTAATATATTTATTGCAGGTAGCAGACACAATGTCAAAAATCATCCCATTATCGACCATAGGGCCAACGTTACCATCGTTCTATATGGACAATAGAGTTGAAAATGACATTGAGTATGGTCTCGATCTATTCCATGTGGATTCTTCAACATGTATCAACTGGCTAAATACTAAGCCAGAAGGATCAGCTGTTTATGCAGCTTTTGGTAGCATGTCCACTTTTGATGACAAACAAATGGAAGAAATTGCTGAGGGATTAAAAGCAACTAATAGCTACTTCTTGTGGGTGGTGAAGACTTCCGAAGAATCGAAAATTCCAAAAAAATTCATTGAGGAAAATTCGGAGAAAGGATTAGTAATAAATTGGAGTCCACAATTACAAGTGCTATCTAATAAGGCAATTGGTTGTTTTTTCTCACATGGTGGATGGAATTCGACCGTTGAAGCATTGGTTTTTGGAGTGCCAATGGTGGTAATGCCACAATGGACTGATCAAACAACAAATGCAAAATTTGTACAAGATGTTTGGAGTGTAGGGGTGAGAGTTAAATTTAATGAGAATGGGATTGTTGGAAGACAAGAAATTGAGGAATGTGTGAGGATAGTGTTACAAGGAGAGGAAGGGAAAGAAATGAAGAAGAATGCACTCAAATGGAAGGATTTGGCTAAGGAAGCTGTTCAAGAAGGTGGAACATCTGATAAAAATGTTGAAGAATTTGTATCAAAATGCATTAGAAAATTTGATGGTCAGTGATTTAATCATTGCATTCTAGTTTGGGTTAGAAAACAAGGGAAGAATAAGTGAGATCCAAAAAAAATTATTATCTAGTCATCTTTTAAGTATATGTTTTCTCTATGGAATGCCTAGCATATTCTGTGTAGTTAGAGCAATGCATGTTGTATAACCTCAGAAGTTTATGTACTAAGCATGAAAATGATTCAATAAGTTCATATTGTTGCACAAAGCCTGAGTTAAACATATTAACAATGAGACGATACATAGCACAGTAAAATGAAAACCACAAATGCAAATGACAGTAACAAGTGCAAGATGATACATACACGCTCGAACAAGAAAAGGAGAATACAGCCTTAATCTCCACTGTTTCTGATTAAGAACAATATATTCTCTCTTTTCCTTGCCCTTGTTGATGATGTGCAGCACCAACCTGCGCTCTTTTCTCATTAACCATGAACCATAAACCATACCACACCACGACCAAAGCTTTAGGAAAAAGTGTTAATGATTTCAATTCAGGAAAAGGAAGAGTAACATAGCCAAGGATGAACTGCCGATTATCCATTTGTGTGCACCAATAAGAATGCATTTGTAATGCAGCTTGTATTGGCACAGCCACCATGGATAATACAAGTGTGCTGTCAGGTTCCAACATGCATGAAGTCTTCAGCTTCCTGCATGTGAAAAGGGAAGCCAGAGACTCTAAACTCTGGTTGCTGGAACATGTTGTCGCCACTGAAGATACTTGTCACATCAGAACCAGATTGGGTGGAAGCCCCCCAACTACCACTCTCTGAGTGCTGAACCATGGAACTAGATAAGTTGCCACCTGCCTGTCGCTTAAAGATATTTCTATCGTGCTTTGGAGATGAAGGCTTGGATTGCTGCATATTCTTGGTGTTCAAAAAGCGCCCTCCAGAACCCCTAACTCTCTTCATTGCGTGACGATGTCGAGACTCGTGAAGATATGGCTGTCATACAAAAGATGGGATAAGACCACAATTTCATTGTTAGCAAGTGCAAGAGTATTATACTGGATGGACGTACCTTTCTGTCTTTGACAAGCTTATTTTGAGCCTCTAGCTTGGCACGAACCTGTCGCCTTTTGAGGATAGCACTGTATTGTTTCGCATTCACAAAAATGGGCAAGCTCTCTGTGCATTCAAGAGGAAGTGCAACTCTTGTAGGGGTGACACCAACCATTTGAGGATAAATCTAGTAAGGCCAACATCGAAAAGAGTTACATATTAACAGCAACTAATGCATTTCCAAGTGAAACAAATTCTAGTTTTTCATTTAAGTTGAAATCAAGGATCTCCACAAAGCATTAATTTGAAGAAGTGATCTTCATTTGTAATTAAGATGACTGGATGAATTGCTACACTCTGCTATTGAATAACTGGCACAAACAACTGCTAGTTGCTCGGAAGAGATGGCATAAGTTAGTTGTGTGTTGCATTCGATAGGATTTGCAAATCACAAAGTTCACATGGTAAAAGGATGCTGGACATCATCAAAGAGACCTGTTTTGGTGCATCATTTGTTTCTCCACAGATGAGATTTGTTTTGGTTTCTTGTGCTTAAGAAAGATACTCTTATCTGTTTTGGTGCATCATCTCTCTCAATTTTGTGTCTTACTTTTCCTTTTTAAGTCTATTTAAAAAAGAAACGCTGGGTAGATCGTAGATTGCCGGGTATGAATTCGATTTTAAGTCGGAGAATGTTGTTCTATCTATATTACGTAAGTTTTTGTTGAGTTTGCTTTTAGTTACTGCAGTCATTTTTTAACATAATAAGTTACCTAGCTTTAGGATGAATTTGAATTTTAAATATTTGTTAAGTTGTTTTAATTGTTGAGATTATTTAGCTTTTTTTGAATTTTTGTTATACAGATTTTCTGCATTATGTTATCAAGTTGGCTATTTAAAGCCTTATTATGCTTAATAAAAATAGAGAGATATTTCAGTCAATTCTTTTTGCTGTCCCATTTTTAAAAAACACCAATAGTTTTTTCCAATATTTCCATTTTTTTATGACAAGGGAACACTCAACTGCTACCCTTCAATTGCGCACAGAGTAAATCTACGAAAAAATCGGATGCACCAATATTAAGCTAAAAAAGACTTTAAAAAAAGGTTTTACTTGGGATTGAGCCTTGGTCATCTGGGTGGATCTATTAGCTTGTACCACTAGTACAAAGCACCATTTCATACTTTTTATGGGGGCACTATTAATTATATTTAGTTTATGTCAGTTTCTCAAGATAGATATACATATATATACATGATTTTCCCCGAAGTTAACGGGTGCATGTGCACCCCCACAGATAAATGCAAGCATATTTACTTCCATAATCTCATCAGTTTTTTACTTCGCAATAACTCGGGATTTAATCCCATAGAAATGATAAATCTTTGGCCTGAATTCAATACAATTCAACAGAATCTAAGAAATGATCAAAATAGAAATGATTTTCGAATTTGATTCTATAAAAATTCCAGTTTCATTTTTGAATGAAGTTAGACTATACAGCTCTTATTAGTTTAATAGTTTACCCAAGAGTTACTCAAATCCTATTTGAAATGGATGGTGTGAGTTTGTCAAATGCTCGACAAGCCGCTACATTAGCGGCGCATAAACTATGTTCGTCAACCAAGTTTGTTCAGTGGTCGTAAGCTTATTAATCTGACCCAAATTCAATGA
Source organism: Solanum piurae (assembly GCA_029582685.1). Taxonomy (NCBI): domain Eukaryota; kingdom Viridiplantae; phylum Streptophyta; class Magnoliopsida; order Solanales; family Solanaceae; genus Solanum; species Solanum piurae. Next base: position 11,117 of record JAJOOO010019249.1, on the reverse strand, counting down.
ATGAATATTACGGGAATGACATGACATTTAAGATCACAAGATTCAAAGAATATTTTCCATTCTATTGCCATTTGGCATATTCTAAGCCCGGGCCCAACCATAAATTTATGAATATTTCAAAAAAAATACTCCTCCTACTCCTATTTTGTGTGTGTATTATCAATTTGACACTTTCTATAGACTTCTACAATATTAAAGTAGAAAAAGGTATCGAGAAGTTAAATAAGAATATTTTTCTTAATTTGTATATTAGAATTTTTATTTTTTAAAAAATCAAACAAATGCATGAATGAAAACTCTTCTAATTTCAATTTTACTGAATGTTTTGAGATTATAGTCTCTTAGGATCCAAGTTGAGCTTTAGCATATGAAAAATTAATTTCATTTGCTTCTCTAAATCGAACTCATATGAGTTAACTTATTTCTTGAACTTAACTATTTTATCCTAAATTATATAAATTTTGATTATTTTGTATTACGCAAAATATGTTAGGGATAAGGCACAAGTACCCCTTAGACTATGACCGAAATCCCAGAGACACACCTTAACTAATCTAAGGTCCTATTACCCCCCTAAACTCATTTTTTGTGTAATTTTGTACACTTTTTGGCTTACGTGGCACACTCCGTGACTCCACTTAAGTGAGGCGCGTGGGAAATATTTGAAGGCCACGTAGGCCAAAAAGGTGTTCAAAATTACAAAAAAAAAGTTCAGGGGGTAATAGGACCTTACTTTAGTTAAGGTGTCTCTGGAATTTCGGTCATAGTCTAGGGGTACTAGTGTCTTATCCCAATATTTTAAGTTAAGTTTTATTTTTATTTTCTTCAAATATCTTTACTTTCTCCTTTACCCATTTTCTCTCTCATTCTGATTTTAGCCTCTTTTACCTATTTTATCTTTTATTCTGATTTTAAGTCATTGATCCATTTGTTCGTCCATTTATAAATAGAAGTTGTATAATTATATTAAAATGATCCCAATAATGATAATAGTCAATTAACTCAAATATTGAATAATATTTGGGGTTAAGTGACGATGATAGTTTGTTGTCCAAAATGAACATGATGAACATTCAAATTGTGGCTATGGTGATGGCCCTGACGCATATTTTAACAATGAGGACGAAGATCTTCCAAACTTGCTTCATCAAGAGATGAATCAACCGGAGAAAGACGAATCTCTAAGTGTTTCAGGCGAAAAGGAATATGAATTTGAGGATGAGTGGATTGAAGATGAAGATGCAATGCATGATGATAATTTTTCAGACCAACAATATATTGAAGGCCTCGTTGTAGTTATGGTATTTGGCAGTGCTGAATCTCTTCACATTTTATGAAGAACATAGTCGTCCGACTAATTTTGGTGTTGTCAAAAAGAGTTCACACAAAAAAAGTGGTGAATACGCTAGGTATTTATCATTTGCTTGCGCTAAGAGTAGAAAATCAACCCCTAGGAATTCAAGTAAAAGGGTTGATTGCATAGCCAAAATTAATTCCTTTGTGATGCCTGATGGTTCATGTCGGGTTACAACAATTGTGTCTGAGCACAATCATCAATTTGAAGCTTCTATGTCACAATTTTTTAGTTGCCACAAGTCTCGAAGCTCATGACATCGCAAGAATAAGACCATCAAAAAGCATAAGACTGTTGGAAGTTGATGACGGTGGTCCTCATAGAGTGGGGTACACTCTCAAAGCAACTCACTCATTTCATGTTTCATCGTCTCGCAAAATTTCCTTTTTAGAAAATATAATCTCTCCATACTTACACTTCTCTATTAGTATTTATGAAAGAGAAAAAAGATGTTGTGAATGTTGAGAAAGAGAATTCGCGCTCTATTCGTATTTATAAACAAATAAAATGAAAAAAGATACGCGCTAAATAAATGTATAAAAAAAGTTTTTAAATTAGTAGCAGATGTAGTTATTTTAGTCTAATGGTAATGCGCTATGTTCCGAACGTCGGGTTGCATGTTCAAATCTAATGTATGATTTTTTAAGTTTGAAAAGAAATTTTATTAAGAAGAAATAAATTAAAGAAAACTTTAATAATTACTCAATGTTAATTGTTTATTTAATGAAAAATATAATCTTACGTGATAACTCCTAAAACTTGTTACGCAAAAAAATCTGATAGAATTGGATTATTGGCTCTTCATCTTCACCAATATAGTACTTGAGTACACCTACTATTACTATTTGAAAAGAGTTGAATTTTCTTTCACTCTTTTCAAAACAAATTAATTAATGCAAGGTGATGTGTATATTATGTTTGTATTTTTCTAAACTTGTTGAAAAATAAATTTAATTACATTTAATTAAACTTGTTGAAAATGTTATTAAGAGGGTGTTCGGATTGACTTAACAGTTGGTCAAATCTACTTTTAAATCAGTTTTTTACTTTTGAAAGTGTTTGGTAAATATAAAAAATAACTTGAAATAAGTGTAAAATGACTTAAAATAAGTTAGAAAGTGTTTGGCAAGGTCAAAAACCAAAAGTAGGTCTCCCCCTACTTTTTATTTCTCGACTTAAAAGTCATTTAAGTTTGACTTCTTATTTTCGACCTAAAAGCTACTTTTTTAGAGCCATTCCAAACGAGCTCTATAATATACACATAACCTTACATTAATTAATTAATTTGTTTTAAAAAGAGTGAAAGAAAAATCAACTTTTTTCAAATAGTGTTAGTAGGTGTACTCAAGTACTACTGATGAAGATGAAGAGCCAATAATCCAGTTCCGCCCATTTTGGTTTAATTTTTTTTTTAAGCAACAAGTTTTTAAGAGTTGTCACGTAAGATTATATTCTCCATTAAATAACAATTAACGTTGAGTAATTATTAAAATTTCATTTAATTTAATTTCTCGATAAAATTTCTTTCCAAACTTAAAAATCATAGTCTAGATTCTAACACACAGTCCAGCTTTCGTACATATAGCGCATTACTATTAGACTAGAATAACTATATTTGCTACTAATTAAAAACTTTTTTATATATAAATTTAGGTAAGGCGATTTTTTTTTCATTTTATTTGTATATAAATATGAATACAGCGCGAATTCTCTTTCTCAACATTCACATCATCTTTTTCCTCTTTCATAAATACTAAAAGAGAAGTGCGAGTATGGATAACCAATCACCCAACAACAAGCAAAAGTTACTGAGCTTCACCACCTCTCTAGAGGGGGTAAAGAAATTACATTTTCTAAAAAGGGAGTTTTGCGAGGCGATGAAACAGTAGATGAGCGAGTTGCTTCAATGGGTGATCTCTTGAAAAAGTAACCATTGGGTTGAAATAATGCTTCACATGGATTAACCTCCCCTAACAAAAATGTTCGACCTATATGAAAAAATTGTTGTGGTAACCCCAGGGTTATAGTGTCACCGTTGATGGAGTTATTGATTCAACTCAGGGGATAAAGAAAGGGGACTCAATCGATGGACAGTCGGACAAGAAACAACGTCATAGAGCTCTGCAATTGTAGGTAGATGCAGTAGAGTCTTTGGTTCAAGGCACATTTGTGCGAAGGACATTGGGTCAAGTCCTTTTATTTAAACTTGTTTTAGTTTAAGTTTTTTTAAAAAAAAATTTAAGTGTTTTTGTTTAACAATTATTGCCTGGTGCATGTATGTGTTATGTATTTATGTTTTTGTTAATGAAAATATGTTTGATGATATTTATATTTTTTTTATCTAATTACGTTTCTATGATTTATAGGATGGTGAACATCGAGAACTATTGAACAAAATCAAATCAATATAGAACAAAAATGGGCAAGATTATCGAAAGAAAATAAAAAATAAAAGTCAAAGGTGGTTATGTTTTTTGGAAGGAAAAATTAGGTGGTTTTGGAGACAAAAGGGCATTCTTGTCTTTAGGCACAGTGGTGCCAATTCGTGCCAAAATGGATTGTGCCAAATAGCACTTCTCTTAGTATTTTAGATGTGATTATACAGTAAGACAATATTGTAACTTCAATAATTCCATGCAGTCTAAATTACTTTCAGCTTGTTAGAGGCTGACGAATCTCATAGTATCAGGAACTCTAGGTTTAGTGAGAAAACAAAGACAAAATTAGTAAAAAAGAGTGTCCAAAGATACTTGATAAGTTGAAATGTTCAACAAAAAAAAAAGATACTTGATTAGCTGATAAACTTTAAAAACTGGAACTCAATCACCAAATGGCTATCTCCTACTCTACCATGATCATTTTCAGGTTATTATAGAAGCAAGAGAAGTGCATCAAAGGTGACCAGTTTTAGCTTCACTATTCCTCTTAGGATGATATAAACATATTCACACGGAAAATGCAACAATTATCCGAACATGAAAAGGTGAGAATGTGAGCAACTAAAGTCACAATGACATTGGCAACATCAAGCAGAGTCAGAGAGACAATCTGGCCCAAATTGACCTTTTTTCACTCCAGTAACCTTATATTTTGGATTTTGAATCAAAAAAGAAAACACAAAAGAGACAAGACAACAATCTTATAAATATTTGTAGGTAAATAACATGTAGTAAAGGTTACTTACGATGGCATTTGATCCATAAGCAGTCACGAGCCTTCCAAAGTAAGTGTCAGTCAAAGGGTAGGATACACAAGCCTAGAAAAAAAAGTGATTGATTAATTTTGAAAGTTATTTTGCTTTTGTAATCTTTTCATCTGAATTGCTTAATGCTAAAGTGCACTCCACATAATGCATCTCTTTTCTCCCCTCTTTTTCTTTCTTCTTTTTTTCCTTTAGCGAAACAAACTTAATTTCAATGAGGTGCAACCTATATTCACCAACAACCAAAGCCACTTAGTATTTACTGAGTTGTAGTGACTTGGAATGGTGAAAAATACTAAATTTAGAAGAATGGAGCAATTTCACTGAAACCAGATTTTTTTTATCACTCTCCTTCCTCTAGGTAAGGACACCAGAAGCAAGAACAGGAAAAGGAAACAAAAGAAAAGAACTTAAGGAGAGGGAGAGATGTTTTGAACTTCACAGTAATTTATTCCACACACACACCAAAACTCAAGTAAACACAGAGGTAGTGGAAGATAAATTGTAAAAAGGAAAAAAAGAGAGATAAATATCGCTGGATGACAGTAACTATATGGAAATGCAGGTAACAAACTGACATCAAGATATACCAGTGACCAGTCTACAAAGAAGATGAAAATAAGTAAAAGATTACAGACCGTTGGATGATTATGATGCACTTGCGGCTGGGGAAGAGTGTTGGTGTCATTTTCGCCTGATCGGGATGCGTTTGTTCCACTCTCTGCTTGCACCTCATAAGTTCCACCCCAACCTAGTGTGGAAGAACATCACATAACTGATGTTAGCCCGCCAGGATATGTATAAATTATATGTATCACAAATATGAAAGCTAAAAATTTCCTTCTAAAGTCTATTTGGGATTATATTGATAAGAACATTATTTGAGTTACTTAAATTCCGAGATTTTCACCACAAAGGTGAATAACTTCATCTAACATTTCTTATATCAGGAGGTGAGGTCTCGATTGTTAACTTGCGAGCACCCTGTCCAAGAGAATTGAAGCTTAAGAGGAGATTACATTCCATTTCATTCATTTTGTACCTGGATGAACTGCAACATTTTGAAGAACAGTACTGTTTTTTCCCATTGCGGCCTCCACATGATTTGATTGACCAGTTGACAGAGTAGACATTGAATCCTGATCTTGGAACTGGCATTCTGATTTCTTGATATCAGAGTGATGTTTCAATGCAGACTCCACTCCGGTCAGCACCTTCTTAGAGGGAGCATATTCTGGTTTGTCACTGGAGTTCCACATGGATGAGCAACTCACAAACAAAGGAGCAAAAGATTGACCTTCTTTTCCAGGGCCACCTTTCTTTGAGAAACTTAGCATCCTCTTCAAAACCGGTGCTCTATAAGCTTTACACCAAATAAATGGAAAACCTATATGCTACTGTAGTATACTATAGCTCTCTAGACTGGAGTTACCTGTTTAAATGGGAGCAAAACCCACACATTGACAAGGAAGATTTAGGCAGACTGACATAAATTTAGAGGACTTAGACATAACGATCACTCAAGGACAGGCTAGCAATAAGAAACTGAATATGATGACTTGAAGACTACTTATTAATGATAAGTGCTTCCGCCAAAATCAAAGAACATCAATAGATAGTGATGTCTAGATATTCTCCTTATCAACTAAATGAGCACAAAGTCAACCAATAAGAAATATTTGTTCCCCTCAACCAACCCTTTCACTACAACCCAATAAGAAGTAACAAGCAAATTAGTTGTCAACCTAGTATGTTGAATCAGCTCTTTGTATACTAAGGGCACGTATCTATTAGGCCATCAACTATGAGCTCACATTGCAAGAGAAATAAATCCAAGAGGAGTAGTGAGGACCGACGAGTAGACAGAACGCTGACTCATAATGTCAGAGTTCCATTCTTTTCTAGTTGTTTATAACACATAATCCCTCCTAGAAACATTTTTTTTCTTTATTAACTGAATTTGTTTAATAATTAAAAAATGTTACAATGTACCAAGAATTTACGCTTAAGCCTCAGATTCAGATAACTAGAAGATGTGAGAATGAAAAGAAGCTTTCCACACTACTTTCTTTAGCTTCATCCGAAAACTGCTTCAATTAATCAAATGACTAGATTTTAATTCCATTGCTTTTTTGTATTCCACTAAACCCAAGATACATGAGAAATAACTGAATAGGCTCAACTACTAAAATGAAGACTTTTGCATTTGAAATTCGTTAAAAGAAAAAATCTGACTTTTGCATTTGAAATTTATTTAACAAAGCTTTACATAAGATTCGAGAAAAAACTGCCAAAATCACCATTTCCTTAAGTCAAATGCAACAGCAAGTAAATGTACAAGAAAGTTTAACTTCACCATAGCAAGTACGAGAAAAAGCAGAGAGGTGTTGAATGCACACAACATTAGCGTTTTTATAAGGTAATAATTTATTGATGTAGTAGATTTAAGTTCTGGTATAAAGAAAATTGAGAGCCTACACCACTATACAAGTACCAAATACCCATCTATACTAATAGGAACCTAATTGCTGCACCAAAAATTGGATAGAAAGAGAGAGAGAAAAAAAACCTTAATATCTTGTTTCTCTTGTTCAAAACCAAGCTCTTTTGCACCAAACAGTAGAATTTTACAAGTTTTGAGGAGTCAATTTTAGAAAAAATACAAGATCGAAGCAAGCAATCTTTGACCTACTTTTTTGGGTTCAAAGATAATAACAATAGCAGGATGTTTGAAAAAAGAAAGTTCCATGAAAACTTGAATAGAAATATGAGATAAGTTATTAGTGAAAGAGATGAGACCTTTTGGTTTGGCTAATGAAAGATCTGCTGAGTTTTGATGCTGTCTGTGCTGTTTTCTCCCACAGGAAAAAGAATAAATGCTATTAGCCTATTATACTAGGAGGAGTAGTTGGTACTTTTGCTTTCTCCAATTCTAAAAAAAGTTAATCAAAAAAGTGAAAGAGGAAAAAACAAAAAACATGCCTTCAGTCATCACATGTTATTACAAAGCAAGTTCCTATACATGGCTCATCACATCCACCTTCTTTTGTTTTTTTCTGGACATGTTCTTCAATTTTGATGTAGTATATGACTACACTACACTAGATCACCCACCTAACTTAATTATTAGTAGAATTTATGACTTTCGACTAGACTTGGAATGATACTACTACTAACTATTGCTCTTTTTCCCTTCTACTTACTTCTCCACTTTTAAATTAACATACTGTTTATATTCCTAATTATTTGTCCACTTTTAAATTGGCACATTTATTAAGAAATCAATTAATGACATAGTGAGTTTACCATTTTACCCCTATCAATTATGAAGTGTATGAAAACTTCTGTATTTTTCAAAGTAATTAGTCATTTAATTGAAAATATAATAGGTAAAAAAAATTGCTCTTTCTTAATTTATCAAAATGGACAAGTAATTAAGAACAACTATAAAAAGGAAAAGTAGACAAGTAATTAGGGACAGAGGAAGTATTTATTAAGAAAATAATGATGAACATACTGAGTTTAACATTTTATCCCTATTAATTATAAAATTGATGAATTAAAAACTTAAGAGTTTCAAGAAGTTTTACATTTTTCAAAGTAATTAATTGAGGGTATAATAGGTAAAAAAAAATTGTTTTTTCTTGATTTGTAAAAATGGACAAGTAATTAGGGACAACTAAAAAATGAAAAATGGACAAATAATTAGGAACAGAGTGAGTACTTTATTATCTTAGATTTCATGTTACTTAAGAAATTAAATAAGTTAATTATTATTATTTTAAATTAAGTTTTTAATAAATGAATATAAATTAATTTATTTTAATTAATTAAATTGACTAATAAATATAAATTAATCATTTAGTTTTTTTATATTGGTCAAATTATACTTTCAAGGCTAACAACTTTCAAGGATAAAAAAGGAAGAATAGTGTTCTTTTATGTATTATTTTGTCCGTCCAATCATAGTTGTCCACTATATTAAAAATAGTTATCCAACAATACTTGTCCAATTTAGAAAATCAAGAGATAATTTATCATCTAATACATTTTTCAAAACATTAAATTTAATAAAGTCAAAGGATAATATAGTAATATTACCCCTATTATTTATTGTTTCTTAAGGGATGTGTCAAGTCAATAGTAGACAAATATTATTGGACGGAGAGAGTAGTTTTGTGAAACATCAAATATTAAGAAACATCTATTTTTAGTAACCGCAACATGTAAATAGAAACGGAAGGAGTATTAATTTTGGCAAAGTAAAATGAGATGGAAGGAGTAATTTTAACTATAAAACTCCCACTAATTCATATTATAAGTAAATTGGTGTAGTATGACATATTTTTAAGAAAAATAATTAAAGATATAAATGAAAGATAATTTTTCATTATTACTTTTTTGATTATTTTTAAATTATTCTCTTGGAATGGGTAAAGTATAAGAAGTTAAGAACCTCATTAAATGAAATTATGAATAATTCATTTATTTTGAACTATAAAAAAAAGTAATAATTCACTTACGGCTCCTTTAGAATGAGGGATAATGAATAATTAATCTTGAGATTAATTTTATGATAGATTTATCCCATATTTGGTTGGGATAAAATTACGAGATAATTTATTTTGAAATCCAGAGATTGTAATGTCATTTTAATTTCATACTGAAAACGAAATAACAATTTTAAAATCACTAATCACAAATTAATTAATCTTTAAGTTACTTGTTCCTTAATCAAAAGGAGACTTTAATATGCACTAAAGAGAGTAAGAAACAGTCCCTACCTCTTCATTTTTTCATTTTATATGTTACACGACAAACAAGTATGGCTTAGTGGTAAAAAAAAACATACATTTTTTTTATATAAAAATGGGCCAGGAGTATGAAAAATAAACTTAATAATACCTAACTTTTGTGCTTAATTTAATAATGCAAACTGTTCAAGAGAGGGGGAAAAAGAAGATTCATTTAAGTTGAGTAGGAAGGAAGATAAGAGTTTTGGAAGAAACATAGCTACCCAATTAAACCCACATTGAAAATGAAACAAGACTTTATTATAATTGTCTTGATGAGGGAGAAAAAGGGGTTCCCAACTTCTAAAAAGAAAAACTTAGGTGCTCCAAACAAGATAAATTGATAATCCCAATTGTTTAATTCTACAAGTAGTTAACACTTTTAAGGGGTCGTTTGTTCGCTGATTTAGAGTTATGCAAATATTATTAGTAGGGTAGATATTAGTTATGTAAAATTAATTATTTATATATTAGTTATTTTGATTCATAATTTATTTTGAAAAGGGAGTATATGTTTTAGTAGTATGAAATAGTTTAATTATCAAGCAAACATCTACTATTTTTATACAAATTTAAAATAATATAAAAAGTGAGACTGGTTATACCAAATTTAATACTGGAGAAATTCACTTCCTAACCAATCACCACACAATCCCTTAAGGTTTTCCATGTCTCTCTTATTTTTTTTAAATTTTTTAATCCAGTGTCTTATACTTATATTAGATCCCGATTAATTTGAATTCGCTCCACACAGGGCTCCATCGAGGGGAAAAAGTTCATTAACAAAAAAAAATCATATCTAAGACTCGAACCCGAGACTTCTGACTATGAATTGAATATCTTCATCCGCTGCACCATATATATTAGTGGTAGGTTTACCATGTTTAAATCTTGAACTATAGTCACCCACTAAAATTAACAATTCTTGCAAACTCAAGCATCAAAATACTCTCCTCGTTCACTTTTACTTGTTATATTTAAATTTAGCACGCCATTAAAAATATAATTGTCATGGTTATTTTACTTCCCTATCTCTGATGTTTAATATTAGGTCTTTAAAAATGATTTAGAAAATAAGTGATTAATGCTAACTAAAAATAAAAAATAGTTTTTTTTAAATATATTAAAAATAATAAACAAAATTATAAATTTATTTTTAAAATAATAAACTATATAAGTGAAGGGAGAGTACAACTTTTTTTTCTTCTAGTAGGTAGTGTTCCTGTTCAAGAAAAACCATACAAACTATAAATTTAGGCATAATACATAAATTAGACCCTAAACTTGACTTCAAATTTTAAGTATGACCTCTAACTTTTATAGTGCACAAGTAGGCACTTTAACTATCAAATTCTTAAACAAAAAAACACGCGAATCCAACAGCCAAATTGTGTGATATACAAACGCTCCTACGTGGCTGCCACGTAAATAAAAAAATACACGTATTTTATAATTAAAAAAAAGAAATTAAAATACAAAAGGGTAGGATCGTATTTTCTTTTCCCAATTTGCTCGACTTTCACTCAACATCAGCGGAGCCCTAGCCCTAATTTCTTTGCAAATCAAAGTAAAATTGTGAAGATTTGTGGTCAAAGTTCTTATCTTTTGGATGTTTATGTGTTGTTCTTCCTCAATTTAGTCTGGTTATGTTAATTTTTGCTTTTTGAAAATTTATTTTTGGTAGAAGTTGTCACCATGAATGTAAATTCACTTTTTTTTATACCTGAATTATTTGCAGACCAAGAAATCTTCATTATAGCTCTTTTTA
>JAJOOO010019248.1:0-20661 GCA_029582685.1 Solanum piurae | reverse complement strand
TTGTCTCAAAAGGATTTTAGTCTCATTTAAATATTTGGTTATTTAGTTTAAGTTAATTAATAGCTTATATTTCGAGTTAATTAGTTTATAATTAAGTTTATTATTATAGAATTGTGTGTCTAATTAGCATATTTTATGAATGTTCGAAAATTATCTCAAAAGAATTTTAGCTTTATTTTATTTGGTTATTTAGTCGTTTATAATTAAGTTAATTATTTTATTTTATTGAGATTAAGAAGCTCGTTAATTAATTAATATCAATTTGTCTTATTTAATTACTAGCCAAATCTAGCTTAACTAAATCAAATTGGCTAAGTTTTTCCTAATCCCCTTCCAATAACCCCTGGCCCACCTATTTCCTAATTCAAGAAGCACCCAACATTAACAATACAATACATGTACCAACCGACTCCTTCCAATAAAATAATGACAACAACAGCACACACCAAACTGACCCCACCCCTTTTTCCCTTTTAATTTCTAACATACAATGCATACAATACATACAATTTCAAACAATACAGCAAATAGTACCGCCCTACCCCACCCCTGTGTCTTCTTCCTCGCGCAAAACCCATAAACAACGAAACCCGGAACCTCAAATTATCCCAAGATCCACCGCGTCCAAGTCCATCTGTGAACCACGTTCAGCAGCCCAAGAAATTGACCCGCCCCATGTTCTTTTCTTTCCAACGTTAACAAAGAGGACCCAGACACAACAGTTCGAAATGTCAACAAACAGCAGCTCCCACAACTTTCTCTGCAATAGCCGCCCACCCTGCTTGTCGTCCGGATTTTGTGGGATTTGGGTTGATTCTCACACTAACGAGCAACTTTTTGGGTTCTTGGGAAATTTCGAATTGAGGATTGAGTTTGAGAATTCCGATTCTACCCTCGTTCTCACTTGAATTTTCGTCCCTTTGCCCCCAAGAACGAACCCAAAATCTCCTCCTATATAAACCCTTATCATTCTCCATTATAGGGGTTGGGAAAATTTTTAAGGAAGGAAAAGAGAATAGCTTAAGTGAAATAGCTAAACTACGTACAAAAATATACTATAAGAAGTCAAAGAAAGCAATCAATTTCGGTGTTCGAGTTCGATATTTCGCTCGGATTTCTTGATCGCTGCTCGAGTTGAAGTCTTTGTGTGGTGGAGCTCATCTCCCCTGCTCGTCCCATTCTCTGTTTGCTGCCCGAAAAAGGTAACCCGTTCACTCCGATAACTTCCTCTTCATCTCTTTTGTTATTTGTTTCTTGTTAATGTCGGGAAATCTCTATCATGTTGGTTGTTCGCTGATTAGTTATCGCTGGATTGATACTATTTTGACGTGAAGTACTTTTTTTTTTTAATCATTTCCATGGGTTAGTCGTGATATCGATTTAAAGTTCGGCTTATTTATAGTTAGTGTTGTTGTTTCTTTTCTTTCTTGTTTAAGTACATTTTGGTGTTTTCCTCCTCGAATCTGTCATTTGAACATTATTGAGTCAGTGTTATTTAATTCTATGTTGTTGTTAAGTTTTTAAGGCACTGCACTCATTAGAGCTACCACTCAAGGTTGATTTTCTTATTGGGATGAGTTTTTAAAGACCAACTGATATGTTTAAGTATGCAAGGCGTAGTCGCATTCTAATCGCTTAGTTTTATCTATATGCCTTTTGGTCTTACTGCCTAACATGACTCGTTTAGATTAAGTTGTGTCTTCATGCCATTCGGTTTTCGGCTAAAAAAGGGGTTTATATTGATAAGTTGAGTTAGTATAAAAATCCAATCTCTTTTCTTTTTATTTTCCAAATCTTAGTTCTGTTGGCCGATTATCATTATTATTATTATTATTATTATTATTATTATTATTATTATTATTATTATTATTGTTATTATTCCTATTATTTTAGTGTTCCTTCATATTTTAAAAATTCAAAATGAAATTTTGTTCCAAATTGCTTACTGACAGCATGTAGTTGACTATTTAACTACTAATGATAAAACAATAGCTTGTTTTGTTTCAATGAGTACTCATGTCTAGTATGTATTTCTTTGAATTTTTTCACTGTTGCTTATTTTGTAAATTTAATTATATCATTAATCTTGGATGAATTTCTGCATAGCAAGTTGTATAATGTTGACATTGATAAATGTTTTTGTCTTCGGCTTTATGTGGTTGATGGTGCATGTAGGAATATCCATGCATATCGATATGAGATCGATTATTTTATTTATATCTGTTTCAATATTAAATTATCAACTTCGCTAAGTCGTTCATTGGCATATAGTGTGCAAGGATTATTAGACTTGATCAGTAATTGTTTTAGTTTGAGAGCCATAACTATTATTTGATTTTGAGATGTTGATATTTGTGTGGCTTACATTGTATAATCCAATCAATCTATTTACTTTGGTTTAAGGATGGTAAAGTCATATTCATTTTGTCATGTTTAATATGTCGCAATCGATTGGTGTTTATTATCCGTTAAAGGTGTGGTTTTGAGATATTATTATCGGTACTAATTTTTATTTCTCCTTTTTTGTTCATGTGAAATCTACCCGAGTCCTCATGGACTCTGTTTTATTTCCCTGCATTTCGAGAGAGTCGTAAAGACTCAAACTCCTTCATTCGAGTCAGCCAGCCCCCTAAAATTGACGAACAGGTCCCGAAGCGGAAAGGATGTGCAAGAAGTCGGGAATCGAAAGACTGGGCCAAAAGCCCATTTTTGATCGTTTATTTATATTTTAATTGTATTTTGTTATTTTGGGCCTAAGCCTTTGTCATTTTAGTTATAATAATCTTGTTAGAATTTAGGACAGGTGGAAGATGGGTCTAAGACCCAAAGAAATAAAATTCGATATAGTCTAGGACAGGTACAAAGGTGGCAAAAATTGGGCCAAAGGCCCAAAACGAAAATAGGCACAAGTACTGGTCCAGGCAGACAGGAAACCAGACTTGAGCCCAAATTTCCCTCTTTACTTTATCAGTTTATATTTGTTTCACTGTCATTACTTGCTATTGATCTTAAGGTTATTACGATTTAATATCCCCGATAGACAGCTATTTTGAACCGATCTTCTAAAAATTGACTAATTAAGAACTCATTTCCCTTTACCTTAAAAAATTAAATTTTCAAAGTATTTAACTGATTTAGTGTCTTAATATTTCCCCTTTTTTCCCTTTAAATGATCTCAACTATAAAGTTTCTCAATTTAAAATTAAGTTAATTTTTAGCCAAATGAATAATTGCCGGATAACCGCGTATTAGCGGGCATTTCGGGTGCTTTCAAACCCTTCCCAAAATGCTAATAAGAACCTCGAACCCCTTTAAGTATTTTCAATCGATTTCCTGTTTTAATTTATTGAAAACAATAGTTTTCTTGATTTTTCTTAAAAATTAAGTGGCGACTCTTAAAATCAGTCTTAAAATTATTTTTAAATAAAACATGTGGTTCCCGATCCAATATTTATGTCGGGACGTGGAAATCGATCCAAGTTAGTGTGTCAGAACGCAACACTCGATCTATTCAACAAGCCACAATCACAATCACAAACATACATCACACAATCGTAGAATCACAATCTTCACCTACAAGTATACATTGACATATATCACCTAACAATAACTCGACCATACTCAGCCCTAGTTCCTCATCTAAGAATTCTTCCTATGAATCATCATGTGTTCGGTGCACGAAGGCCTACGCATGAATCCTACCATTGATTATCATCATACTACAAGTGGGCACAGATTTATAACTACTGAATTGATAAAACCTAGCCTACCTGGGCGTCAAGCAGCTGCACGGAGTTTTGGTCTTCGATTCTTGTTTTTGGAACTCATGACGGTGATCTTGACATGAAATCTGCAATCCATCGACATCTTTACGCTAGAAATCTCTCTTCATCTTTTCCAAGCTTGGAGCAACTTTTTTTTGGGGGGGGGGGAGTTTAGGAGTTTTACGACTAATTTAGGTATTTTAGGGAGAAGGAGGAAATAAGAAATTTCGTTATTTACATTCTGTCTCGCCTATCCCTCCCTGGCAACTACTTGCCCCGCTATGGCGTTGCCGCCTTAGCGGCATCTGACCTGCCCTAGCGGGACAATGGCCTGAAATTTTCCCAAATTTTTGCTTTTTCCAAATAACGACGGTTCGGATCGTTACAGAGTAGATCCTAATTAGACTGATATTACTTTCTCATGAATTTATCTCAATTATGGTTGAAATTCTACTATAAGTACTAACCATGTTTAAATTTACAATTAATTTCCTTAATTTTAATGATTGAAATATATCTTTTATTTGATATTTATTATGTTTAAGTTCTTCAAACTATCAAGAATTATGGCATGCATGGAAATTGATAAATATAAAGTAACCAGAGGGAGGGAGGGAGAGTGAGGTAATTCTAAAGAAATTATATGCGCACAACAAATATTATTTATATTTATTTAGAATTGAGACATAAGTGCGTAGTAGTTTTCACGACTAAACCATTATTCGTTGTTTGATGGTAATTATTACTCATTTTACATTAAAAAGTATATTAATTGTAATTAACAAACTCAAAATAACTCATCCATTCTTTAATTTTGTTTTTACTTTGACAAATAGTATTTATTTTTAAATTTTTATACATTGTAAGAATAAATATTGTATTCTTTCACTCTTAAAAAATAATAAATACATCAGATGTAATTTTTTTATGTTTTTCTTCCGTGGAATCAAATTGTATGTATGTGCACATTTATAGAAAGATTTATATATATATGGTTTTACATAAGAAAAAGTTCACGTAGAGAAAAGAGATTAGACTAGCATTGCACTAGTAGCGTCTACGAGCCAGAGATATGCAAATCAGGGAGAGAAAACATGAATGTTTTTTTCTCTTTCGAGAGATTCTTTCTCGGAATCGTGCCTTGAGGGGGGATGCTGCCAATCCTATCGAGGACTTTATGGATTTCTTTTCCGGAAAGCGAGAGGTACTGGACAAAAACCCCAAATGGGGCCTAACCTAGGTTAGGGGGTCGTTAGACCGTAGCTTGCTGCTGAAAAACGTTGCTAGGCTAGCGCGGCTCGCTTCCCTATATATATATATATATTATTTTATTTTATTTTTTATGTAAGGAGAAATTTTGAAAAAATATTCACAAAACCCCAACTTAGATTTACATATATTAAATAATATATTAGATAAATATATTATCATATTTATAAATACCTCTTCTATATAATAATAGTATTTATTAAATATAATATTAGATAAATATATTAGCATAATTATAAATACCTCTTCGATATAATTATAGTATTTAGTAAATTATCTATTTTATATGACCGCGCGAAGTGCGGATGAATTCACTAGTATTATAATATACCTTGAACTTTGCTAGAAGGATCATATATACCCCTACATGATTTTTTTTAAAATTAAATGTCAAAAATATAAATTTAACACTATTTTTTTCACTCCGTTAAATGAAGAATATATGTGGGTTCATTTTGTAACGGTAGAGGTATATGTGAGCTGTTTGTATAACAATAAGTGTATATATGAGTCACTTTCATAACGAGTGGCATATCAGTTCCAAATGACAAAGTTGAAGGGTATATCAGCCCATTTCCCCCTATTTTTATCATAAGGTCACATAAAATTCAAAAGCCATATCATCTTTGCTTTCATAAATTTCGTGCTCAATCAAATTGAAACCGAACAACTAATAAACGGTAAAATGCAGATTATAAAACTTAAGATTAGGTAGGAACAGTTCATCTAATCAAACTCAACTAATGGAATATTCCACTAGTAATGCAATTTTATTTACCCAAATTTAAAGATTTTTTAGTTCTTTGAAAGAGTTAAACATAATAGTACACATTGAAGTTTAGGAAAATTATAACTATCAAATAACTCAAAAGTTTTATCTATAATTTAGATACTGGAGCCCGTGCTAGCACGGCCCAGTATATATTGTTTTGGGAAACTTTCGCAAATAGTGATTATAATAAATTTAATTATAATTCATAGTTATAATTTGCATATTTACAGACTGTAGCTACAGTTTAAGTTGTCTTGTTTGTATAATTTGTGGGTTTGTATAATTCGCAGGCTTATATAATTCGCGGGTATATTTTTATATTTTAGTTATTTTTGTATAAATTCGAAATAACGAATTTATACAATTACAAACATTTGAAGTGTAAACATTTATACAAATTATATTATACAAAATTACATTATACAAAAGTTATACAAATTATTTTATATAAATTCCGAATTATACAAACGTGCGAATTATACAAAACTAAAAAGTTGAGCCGAGTAATTATAGTTAAAAGTAGGTCACGAATTGTAATTAAGGCAAACTATAGCTATTTAACTAATTAACTAGTATATGTTTGCTTATACGCGTAGTTTTCCCTATTATTTTTTGTTTCAATTTATGTAACACAAAATAAAATTTGGAGAATCAATCAAAATTTTAATTAATATAACTTTTAGATATTTTAAGTTATTAATTGTGATTTTTAGTACTTTTTACGTAATTTTTAAATAATATACTTATTCTCTCTTTCTCGATTTATGAGGTACTGATAGAATTCACGAGTCAACAAGATCTTTTGTATGTCTTCTAAATTTCTAAGTTGTTAACTATTGTGATTTATAATACTTTTTATATCATTCTCAAATTATATATGTTACTTCTTCTATTCCAATTTATGTGACACTGATAAAATTTTGAAGGTCAATCAAATTTTTGTATGTCTTTTAAATATTTTAAATTATTAATTATCGTGATTTATAATACCTTTTACATATATTTTTAATAATATATGTTACTTTCTTTGTCCCAATAAATGTGATATTGATAGATCTTCAAGAATCATTTAAATTTTTTATATGTCTTTTAAAATTTTAAATTATTTATTATTGTGAGTTATAGTACTTTCTATGCATTTCAAATAATATGTGTTACTTCCTTGTCCCAATTTATCTGATACTGATAGAATTTTGAGAGTCAGTCTGCTAAATATTTTAATCTATTAATTATTGTAATTCAAAATTTTTAAATGTAAATTTAAGAAAATAATAAAATAAATAAATTAAAACAAAAAAAAAAACTTGAAATACGAAAATAACCCCGAGAAGCAAGCTGGCAGGACAACCGCCGGCTGCTTCCCCGGCTATTTATATATATAGAGATCTGATACTAATAGATTTTCGAGAGTCATGTCTTCTAAATATTTTAAGCTATTAATTATTGTAATTCATATTTTTAACGTAATTTTAAAAAAATAATAAGATGAGTAAATTAAAACGGAAAAAATAACTTGAAATGATAAAAATAACCCTGAGAAGCAAGCTGGCAGGACAACCTCCCACTGCTTCCCTGACCATTTCTATATATAGAGATCTACTACTAATAGAATTTCGAGAGTCATGTCTTCTAAATATTTTAAACTATTAATTATTGTAATTCATATTTTTTAACGTAATTTTAAAAAATAATAAAACAAGTAAATCAAAACGAAAAAAAGAAGCAAGCAGGCAGGACAACCGCCAACTGCTTCCCTGGTCATTTCTATATTATAGAGAATAAATCTTCATAAAAAGTACAATTTTTAATATTAAAAATAAAAAATAACTTTATGATATAAAATAGTTTAACACAGTCAATATATATAAATTAAACTCTATTTTCTAAAGGTTAACATTGTTTTTTGATTTCCTATATCGAGTATTCGATATTTATATTGGAGTTCAATTAAATTTGGATTTGCATCGGGAGTCCCACATGGGGGTAAGACACTCCCTTCAAAGACGACTCCATATTCAAGGGGACTCAAACTCGAGATCTCTTAATTAAAGATTAAGGAGTACTTACCACTCCGTCACTCCTAAAGGATAACATTGATGTGCTTATGGCTACATGCAAAAAATGCCACTTGTCTTGTATCATGGCAAATGCCACATTGGCTTATTTTAATGGCCATGCAATTATAAATGGATAAGCTTGCCATCAAATACAATACCAACCAAAGTGTCTCATTCAACAAGTTGAAACAATTCAAACCCACCTTTGCACTATTATTATTATTGAGACGCAAAACAAAGTACTATTTTTTTTCCCGTCCCTTGGGGTGTTTCAAAGGCCACATTTAATTAACTAAAGCTTCTTTATTTCTATTGACCATGGAGGAGTTTCTCTAACTATATATACAAAGAGAGAGATCTGCTTGATAATTATATCAAAGAGAAATACACGCGCTAAGAGATTAGTAAAAAAAAATTGAGAGATTTTATCATTCGAATTAGCTTTGTGGTTATTATTATTGGTTATGGCGATTCAAAAATTAGAGATATGCATCGAGATGGTGAAAATGGCAATAGAAATTGTAGCTGTGTTTGTAGATGCAGTGGGCACTATTGTCTCTAAAGATAATAAGTATTCTTCATCATCATCAACACAATCTAATATTGATCTTCCAACGCCCTATGTTGGGTTTTAAGTTAACATATGGATTAATCACACATAGTCCATTCAATTTTGATTTGGGATCGAGACGTAGTTATTATTGATTTTCTTTTTTACTTTTTAACTTAATTTTTTTTAGATGCAATAGTTGGTATATGGGAGATTAAGTTTTGGTAGTCCTTGAGATCTCCATTGTAAAGGATCTAAGATAATTCCTTGTTAAATTAACGAAATTCAACACATATTGTGTTATTGAATTCTTGTGTTCTTCGATTTGTTGTTGTTAATTATTGTTCTCCTAATTATTGAGCTAAATTTTCTTTATGTAATTTTTTTTTTTTATTCTTTATGTAAGTTTGCTTGTAGATTTGAATATAATTTGGACGATCAACGTGTTGATAAAAGAAATTTGATGGATTAATTTATTAAAAAGAGGAAGCCTAGCATACAAAATATTTCGCGTTCACAAAGGGTTTGGGGAAGCGATGTACTACAAGAAGTGTGATGTAGACAGTCTACCTGATGCGTAGTAATAATTGTTTTCACGGCTTGAACATATGACCTAGCTTTACCGTTGCTCCAAGCTCCCTTAGATGGATTCATTTTGATACAGACAAAAAAATGATTTATATTAGTTTGTTTATGAAAATATTTTATTATCTAGGTACATGTAACATAGAATTAAGAAGTAAGTTCTTCCTATTTTGAAGCCCTAATATATGTATTTCTTGAACACGTTTTATAGTCCCATAAATTTTTGATGTCTATAGAGAGATTCCTCTTCGGTAATCTCCAATGAAAAAGGAAACATTGGAATTAGAGCGATTTATTCCCTTAATATTTTCTAGTTTTTTCAGATTACCTCTTCCCTCCTGTAAACATTAATCATACAACCTCTTAACATGAGATTTAGGGTTTATACACCTTCAACACTTTTTTGAATATGTCCCTTCGGAACATCCGATAAAATTGGAATGATTGAGAAGATTAATAAAAAAAACACTTTTTGAATATGGCTATGCTTAAGCCCCAACGAGGACATAATATTCAGCCAAAAGTTTTTGGAGCGTTACATATGGACCCAATTTAGGTGCATTATATTGGTTTTTAACATTTAAATGATAAAGATAAATATTATTTCTTCTGTCCCAATACATATGAAACTTATTTTTTTAGTTTATCTCAAAAAAAAAGAAGCACATTTTTATGTATAGAAACAATTTGATTTATCCATAATAAGATGATTTATATTTATATAAATGTTTAAGACTTGTTTTAGATCATAAATTTCAGAAAAAAATCCTCTCTTTTTAATCTAGGAGTTTCTAATTAATTGGTGTCACATAAATTTGGGACGAAATGAGTAACTTAATTGAAGTGGGAATTCTTTAGGAAAAAATATAAATTAACACTTAGATCACGCGTTATCTTGCCAAATACAATCAACATATAATTAAATGTAAAAAATCTTAATATAATAATGATTTATTAAAATAAATAGATTAATAATATAAACAATGGATGAGTGCAATGACGACACACTAATACATGCAATATATATTGCCTAACGCGGACCTTTTTTTGTTCAAAACGTTTGTGCTGTTAGGTAGGCCGCAATAAATTATCGATTGATTTGATAACTGATTAGCAATTATTGAACAGTGTATCAACTAACATTTATCTTCTTCTTTTTTCATAAATACACTTTAAAAAAAGATTTTTTTTCACTAATTTAAATGCAAAAGAAATACTAATAAATTGCAAATGCAGATTATAAAACTTAAATTAGGTAGTAATAATTGTTCTAAGCAAACTCGACTAAGGAATATTCCACTAGTAATGCAATTTCATTTAGACTAAAACACAAATTTAAAGCATTTTTAGTTATTTAAAAGAGCTAAACATAATAGTACACATTGAAGTATAGGAAAATTATAACTATCAAATAACTCAAAAGTTTTATCTATAAGTAACTCTTCATGAAAAGTACAATTTTTAATATTAAAAATAAAAAATAACTTTATGATATAAGTTATACTGCCAATATATATAAATTAAATTCTAATTCCTAAAGGCTAATATTATTTTTTTTGGTTTCCTAACCAGTATTCGTATTCATGTTAGAGTCCGATTAAATTTGAATTCGCACCGGAAAGTTTCATATTGAAGGAGTAAATTAAAACACTCCCTTCAAAGGTGACTCCATATCCAAGGGGACTCAAACCCGATACCTCTTGATTAAGGATACGAGTAGTTACCACTCCACCACAACCCCGTCGGTTCCTACAGGCTAACATTGATGTGCTTATGGTTACATGCAATGAAAAAATGCCACTTGTCTTGTATCATGGCAAATGCCACGTTGGCTTATTTTAATGGCCATGCAATGTATGGATAAGCTTGCAACAAATAAAGTACCCACCAAAGTGTCACAATCAACAAGTTGAAACAATTCAAACCCACCTTTGAATTATTATATTATTATTTGAGACACAAAACAAAGACTACTGTTTTCCCTTTTTTGTGTCCCTTGGGGTGTTTCAAAGGCCACATTTAATTAACTAAAGCTTCTTATTTCTATGACTATCGAGGAGTTTCTCTAACTATATATATAAAGATCAGCAAGTCTTCCTATTGAATATCAAAGAGAAATACACGTGCTGAGAGATTAGTAAAAAAAATTGAGAGATTTTATTATTGAAATTAAAATTGTGGTTGTTATTATAATTTGTTGTGGCGATTCAAAAATTAGAGATATGCATCTAGATGGTGAAAATGACAATAGAGATTGTAGCCGTGTTTGTAGATGCAATGGGCACTATTGTCTCTAAAGATAATAAGTATTCTTCATCATCATCAACACAATCCAATATTGATCTTCCAACGGTCTATGTTGGGTTTTAAGTTAACATATGGATTAGTCACATAGTCCATCCAATTTTATTTAGGATCGAGATGCAGTTGTTGTTGATTTTTTTTTTCTTCATTGTTTTTAGATGCAATAGTTGGCATATATATGGGAGATTAAGTTTTGGTAGTTCTTGAGATCTCTGTTGTAAACGATATAAGATGATTTCTTTTTAAGTTAACAAAATTCAACACATATTGCGTTAGACATCTTGTGTTCTTCGATTTGTTGTTGTTACTGTTCGATCCTCTTGATGAATTCATTTATAAAAAAGGAAAGCTTAGTGTACAAATTAAAGGATTTCGTATTTACACAGGGTCAGGGAAGCCTAACCTAATGCAAACACATAGTCGTGGTTGTTATCACGGTTTAAACCCATGACATATAAGTCACACAAAGATAACTTTACCGCTACTCTAAGCTACCCTCAAATGGATTCATTTTGATATAGGTTACATGAGATTTACGGTTTATACAACTTCAACACTTTTTGAATATATTATACAACTTCAACACTTTTTGAATATTTTTATGCCGACCTTTGAGCCTTAACGAGGATATTATACTTAGCGAAAAGTTCTTGGACCTATGGACCCAATTTTGGTGCATTGTAGGGGTGTATAATTTATAAAATCGAACAAAAAATCGAACCAAACTGCAAATTGAGTCAAATTGGAAAAAAAAACCCGACTAGTGGATTGGTTTGACTTGGTTTGGTATTGAAAAAAAAACCCGACTATTTTGGGTTGGTTTGGTTTTAACTAAAAAAAAAACAACTTGAGACTAAACCAACCCGACATTATATATATAATTTTAAAATTTTATTCTATTCATAAAAATATTTACTTTGATATAATTTTTAAATATTTCTTATACTTTTTCATAATTTTTATCTTTTAATATATTATTTTAAGTTTGAAACTTAGAATTCTGAATGGTTCGATAAAGATTATAGTCCACAGTTGTTGGTAATTATAATAAAGCTTAAATCAAAATCAAATTAATACTAATGCATAAAGGAAATCAATTCAACACTAAGAATGACAATAATATTGAATATTTGTTCTTTAGTTTTACATTGGTTTAGACAATTATAAAATGCATAATCTAATTTTAATTTCCTTTAATATTTAATCATGTAACTAATACTTATTAAACTTATTTTAGCATGATTTAGTACTTTTAAATTATGATCATTTTCATTATGACATGTTAATTTGCAATATTTGTTTTACGCATTATTATTTTTTTGTTGGATATTTTAGTGTCATTAATCATATCATATTTTATGTTATTTTCTTAAAAAAAAACACCTTAGATAGTTGTATTTTGGTAGGACTAAAGAAATATTTGAAGTACAAGTAAATTATATGTTTGTATGAATACTTTACCGGAAAACCCCGAAAAAACCCGAGGTTGAAAAACCCGAGTTTTATTGGTTTGGTTTGGTTTATAAATTTAAAAATCCGACACAAATGATTTGGTTTGATACTTGAAAAACCTGAACTAACCCGGTCATGTACAACCCTAGTGCATTGTATTGGTTTCTAACGTATAATTACCTTTTATTTCACTAATTAATAATTAAATATCATATTTCAAGTCACATATCTAGATACATGTTTTTTTGCTATCAGATATACAATAAAATAGGGAGAGAGGCAAAGGAGAACATGAGGGAGATGAACGAGATTTGCCCATGTATCTGGTGTGATTCACATGTATATGGGATACCAAATATGTAAGCAAGATAGAAGTGTGGTGAGCGAGATGAGAGGGAGGCGATAGAGATTTGTCTATGTACTAGATTGTGAATCCATTTGGATACAATGTATCTAAAATAAATTGCATCCTATTTTGACCCCATGTATCCCGAGATACATGTATCTGGACGCACCAAAATCTGGTTAGATTCATAATATTGCAAAGTAGCATGTATCCAAGTAATTAGCTCATAAACGAGTGAAATTCATATAATAAGATGATTTATATCTATCTAAATATTTAAGACTTGTTTTAGATTTTAAATTTCAAAAGTGTTTCTATCTTTTTAAACTACGAATCTGATTAATCGGTGTCACATAAATATGAGACAAAATAAGTAACTTAACTAAGGTGAGAATTCTTTAAGAAAAAATATACATTTACACGTAGATCACGCGTTATCTTGCTAAATATAATCAACATATAAAAATGATTTGTTAAAATATATAGATTAATTAATATAAAAGATGGATCATTGCAATTACGATACACTAATACATGCAATATATATTGCCTAACGCGGACCTTTTTTGTTCAAACATTTGTCCTCTTGGGAGTATTTAAATGGCAACAAGCATATTAAAATTAAACTTCAAGATTTGGTAGGAATTATTCTTCTAAGCAAACACAACTAATAGAATATTCTACTAGTACTATAGTAAGCAGAGGAGAGATTTAGTACCAATATTTTTTTTAATATTACAACAAAATAAGCACCAAAATGCCATCGTATAAAGTCGTTAAAGTATTTACTGATATTTATATAAAACGTCGATTATAAATATTTGAATTTATTATTGACATTAAATATAACATAATATAATTATATTATTACCGCAAATTCCTTTATTTATTGCAGTGTAGTAATGAAGGTAATTCCATTTTCCATAGAAGATATTTATAGCCTATAGGTAACTCTTCATTAAAAAGTGAGGTTTATAATCTTAAAATGGGATAATTTACTTTGCTATAATAAGTAATTATGAAATGATCATTATATTAATGTAATTTATTTTTAATATTAATATTGGTGTATATTAGAGCCGTCAATATGGGCTAGGCCCGTTGGGCCGGCCTGGCCTTACTCGTGATTTGATAGGGCTGGGCTACGATTTTTGGAGCTCATTTAAGAAAATGGCTTTTTAGACTGGCCTGAATAAGCCTTCCGATTTGTGGGGCTTGAGAAATATGGATAGGGCCGGCCCGTGGGCCAAATAAAAATTAATTAAAAAATAAAATAGAGTATTAAAAATAACAAGAGTCTAAAATCAAAATATGTTTAAAGTTTGAAATAGTATAATTTAAATACAAATTATGGTTATAAAATATGTACTACATAAAATAAAAATTCCCTAAAATTTCTAGGGAATCACTACATAGGTCATAGCCTATGGAATATTGTCATAGTTTTCGTGTTTTATTATGATCATTGGAAAACAATTAGGTTAATATTTATATTTAGCTGTTTATGCTTTTACTTGAAATCAAACTTAATAAATATAATTTTATTTGTGTATTTGATTAACAAGTAGTAACACTAACACCATGTAATATCATCTTGTCGATATTTATGATAATATTTTTAAATTATAATTTAAATTAAAAAATTATAATAAATAGAGTAACTTTCACATATAGCAAACATAAAAATCATATTTGTATGTTATAACTATAGTTTGCATAATTGCGCTCCATAGCAAACTTTATGTTTGCTATGACTATTAATATGTATATTTCGCTATACATATACAAAAGAAAGCAATTGCATAATCTGTTTCGGTATACATATACAAAAGAATCAATTGCATAATTTGTGTTTGTATAAAGCGAGAAAGAGAGAAAAACAAAAGAAAACTGGGCAAGGAAATATCGTATTTGCATAATCATAAGTGTATAGAACGAAAATATATGCATTTGTATTTGTATGTACAATTTTCTCTCGCTTTATACAAACACAAACGCAATATATATATATTTGTGTTTGTATAAAGTGAGAGGGGCGAGTGAGAGTGACGAGCGAGATTTGGGAAAGGGGAGAGAGGGGAACAAAAATATATGTATATATACAATTTTCTCTCGCTTTATACAAACACAAATACATTTTATACATTTGTGTTTGTATAAAAGGCGAGGGAGACTGCCCAGCGAGAACGAGAGTGGCGAGCGAGATTCACTAGGGAGAGAGGCGAAATAGCAACAGTTTGCTATGGGGTACAATTAAATCAAACTATGGTTATAGCATTTAATTTGAATTAATAGTTTGCTATTATATACAATTTTTCCTAAAAAATATACTTTTAAGAAAAGAGGCTAGCCTGGTAAAGCTCGTAGCCCACGTACTTGTGGGCTGGGCCGACCATTTTCTGGCCCATACAAAAAATGGATTAGCCCAGCCTGACTCGTTAAATTTCAAAGCCTGTATGAGTTACTCTGGATAGGGTGGGACAGCCCATATTGACAGCTCTAGTGTATATTGTAGACATCAAAATTTTATATGACTCTACTAGAAGAGTTCTATTTCAATTAGAATTCTTAGAGGATACACTACCCTAAAACGTAGTCCACCCTTATATAAAGGGGGTAATATAGTCCTTTAAAGATACATCTTGAATATTCTGCAAATTCATGAAATATTTACAAAAATCAATGGATAACCAAAAACTCTCAAGGAGGTTCATATCATCGTAGTTCGAGAAATATGAGTCGCAGAGAAATCTTAAGAGAAAAGAATCAAATGAGGAATAAAATTATACTCATATCTATTTATCAATAAAATATTCTTGTTTCTTCATATTTTATTTGTGTGATTGCAATTTACTTACTGTCACTTTAAGATATTTTGCAGATTTATATAAATTAAGCTTTATTAATTTTAATTTAATTTGATTAAAATAAAATATGCCAACGTTAACGTGTGTACGGCTAAATGCAATAAATAATAAAATATAAATAAATAAAAGCCACTTGTCTAGTATAATTGCAAAAGCAACATTGGTCTATAATAAGGGCCCGTTTGGCCATGCGATATGGTATCATGATATGGAATCATGAGATGAAATTGAAGATTTGTTTGGACATGTGATATGGAATTTCTGTGTTGTATATTTTCTCATAAACATAAAAATCCCATAAGTTGTAAAACTATTAAAATAGCCCCAATTGTTTATTCAATCTTATCAAATAAACAAAAAATTATAAAATCGCATAATAAATTATTACAAAGTTATTTGTTCTCCACTTAAGTAATTGTTTCATCTAACTTTAATTTAATAAAAAAAATTGAACATAAATTGTAGTGTACTAGTCTTTAATATAATCCTCCCACATAGTACGAACAATTTCCTCACGTTGAACTTGCATTTCTTGATCATGTGACTGAGAAGATGAACCAACATTATTACTTTGAGCCAGTTGTTGGTCAATATCCTCTGCAACTATATCTTCATGTTCATAGACCATAAATATTTCATCACTACTTTGGTATTCTCGCAAATAATTATGGAACACTGCACAATCTATGACAATTTTCACTTGTGTATCAATATCATAATGGTTCATGCCTTGTTTCAGTATTCTAAATCTATTTTTCCAAGCTCCAAAAGTCCGTTCAATCACATTGCGCAGAGATGAATGCCTATAATTAAATAGTTCTTTGGCATTTTGAGGTTCTCTTTCACTTCCTCGGTAATCTTGCAAATCATAGAGTAGTCCTTTGTATGGAGCTAAAAATCCTTCTGTGTTTCGGAAACCAGCATCAACAACATAATATTTATCTATCAAAAAACATTTTATAAAGAATTACTAAAAGCATATGTGACGTAAATAAGACAGTTTTGTGTAAATAAATAATATTTATTCTAAGGATGTAATTTAAAGTTACCATGTGGCGGAAATAGAAATTGTGACGTTGGTTCAACAAGTGCATTCTCAAGTACTTTACTATCATGTGCAGTACCTTCCCAACCAGCAGCAACAAAGGTAAATCGCATATCAAAATCACAAGCACATAAGACATTTTGTGATATTCTTCCTTTGCGATTACGATATGCTTGTTGCACCTCTTTAGGAACCTCCCCTTCTATATATGTTCCATCAATCGCATCAACACAATCCTACCAAATAAAAAATACATCAATATTAGTTAGTGAACATAAAATAAATTGGAAGCGTTATAGAATGAACTTCATAAAAATAATGTTTGTAAGAGTAATAAAATAGTGCTTCCAAGACAATGCAAAGTCATAAAATAAATATTATCTCTTTAAACAAAGTTGATAGGAAATATGTAACTAAATACTAATAACTTACACATAAAATATAAATGTGCACTTATTAAGGCCAATTCGTTTCTAGTTTTGTAGGAGGCCATAACATAAAAAATCAAGAGAATCTTCCTAATCTTTGACTTTGAAGTGGGAATGGTCACAAATAGAGAGAAAAAAGAAGAATATGTTGAAGGTTTCCCAATTGAATACGAAGTTTAACATCCTGAATGAACTGCTTTCCTTAAGCTAGCGCACCGACACCGCAACGTGGGCTTGCCAGTTTTCACATTAATGAGACAAGTCTGGTAGAAAGAGGACGTCTCTGTCCCTTCACATAACACCTACTGCTAGGCAGAAATCCCCGAGTTGATAGACCACCTTATGGCCGATGTGATTACCAGCCAAAGGGCAAAAAGACGGGGTTGAATGCGACTCTACCAATACCAATCTCCTCTGGAGCAAGGAAAAGCAACTCTGCCTGGTATCGGTAATGATTAACATATTCTTTTTTTTGAGAGAGGAGTATGGGAAATCGGGAGTCTAGTCTCAGGCGAGCGAATCTTCTTTCCGGTCGAGCTTAGACCTATCTTCCTTCCTTCCATAAAGAAAGGGGCTGTGAGTCTTGCTAGTTCGAAAGTGCCTTCGACGGAAGTCTTCAAATTCGCTCACATTACGATCCCTTTCCGGAAGGAGCCATGAAAGCTTCTATCATTCCTAACTTTACGAAAGGAGGCTAGACCAAGGCAGAAAAAAGAGTTAGGCCACCAGTCATATTTTTTGGTTGTATAAATGTTGGTGCCATCTTGCTAATTGCCTCGGCAAC
The DNA here is from genome assembly GCA_029582685.1 of Solanum piurae. Classification (NCBI taxonomy): domain Eukaryota; kingdom Viridiplantae; phylum Streptophyta; class Magnoliopsida; order Solanales; family Solanaceae; genus Solanum; species Solanum piurae. Next base: position 2,438 of record JAJOOO010019248.1, on the reverse strand, counting down.
TATTTTAACATGCTGGTTAATTGTTTCAAGTGAATGTTGAAAAGTTTCACTTGCCGAGCGTTGACTATCATTTTGTGCAATGATGGTTAGAAAAATACCCAAAGCCTCCTCAATTTGAACCCGCGTGGTCCGATGCTCAATTGGCAACAAGTTATGGTATCACCTTTCACGGGCTCTTCAAGATTTTATTACTCCACAATCGTGAGGTGTGAGTTAAAGTGACTATATGTTGGTGAGAATAATAAATTTTATGTCAGTGAAAATAATAAATTTTAAAAAGTAATGATGTGATTATAAATTTTATTTACATATGAAACAAATGGTTAGTAGATATAAATGTGGGGTTGTTTTAACAAAATATAAACTCATGGATCAATTATTATATTAAAATATCTCAAATCATGATATGGAATCACCATGTAATTCCATATCATGGTTTTTGGAGAATATGGTATCACCTCTCATGATATGGAATCATGAGATGGAATCAGCGTAAAATCGCATGTCCAAACACTGATTCCATCTTACAATACCATATCGTGATATGGTATCGCATGGCCAAACGCATACTAAGTTTCTTACTTTATTGGCCATGCAATGAATAAATGGATAAGTTTGCCAACAATACTAGTAATGTGTCTCATTCACAAATTAATAATCATTGCACTATTATTTGAGAGAGAAACAAAATCTATTATATTATTAATTTTTTTTTGCGTCCCTTGGGTTATTCCAAAGGTCATATTTAGCTAAAGCTTCTTTATTTTTTATGACCATGGAGAAAAATCTCCTAACTATAAATAAAAACAACAGAATGTGTTTATAATATCAAGCAAAATACGCGGAAACTAGAATTTTTTTTTTGAGAGATTTTATCATTATAATTATCCATTATTATTCAATATGGTGATTCAAAAATTAAAGATATGGATCGAGATGGTAAAAATGGCGATAGAGATTGTAGCTGTGTTTGTAGATACAATCGTCTCTAAAGATAATTCTTCATCAACAACAGCACACTCCAATATTCTTCCAACACCCTATGTTGGGTGTTGAGTTAACATATGGATTAATCACATAGTCCATCCAATTTTGTTTGGGATCGAGACGTAATAGTTGATGATAAATTCTTTCTTTTAGATGTATTTGTTTGTGTATGGAGTTTTGGTAGCTTTTGAGACCTCCATCATAGATGAGCTAGTTATGATTTTTTTAATTTTTTTAATTTTTTTTATAAATTTAAGAATTCTTGTTTAAGTTTTGTAATTTGTAGCATAGTCAAAGAAATTCAAATCATGTTGCATAATTGCTAGCTTCTTCTTCGTGTTCTTCCATTTGTTGTTATTATTATTTGCAGTATAATTGAATACAATTTGGAGAATAAAGATCCAGATAAGTTACTATACTATAAAAATTAATTGGAAAATTTTAGAGTTCATCTTCAATTTTATATAAGAATTTCTTATTCCAACATATATATTCCCAACTTTTTGGATCTAGTTTCTTTTGATTTTTTATTTATTAATTTTTCTGGTTTGTGTCCCTAACTAGAGAGAGGAGAAAGAAAATGAGCTACTGCTTTTATTTGTCAAAACTAAATAATTTTTTTTTTTTTTTTTTTACCATTTTCACCTAAAAAGTGGTATTGTTTGCTTTCTCACCTAGCTATTACTATATATTTTTGTATAAAAAGAAGCAACCTCACTAGTTAGGAGCTAATTAGTTAGATACTAGTTTGTAATATTACGTATCTTACTAGATTTTGATGCGTCTAGATACATGTGTCACGAGTTACATATGGTCAAAATTAGATGTAATTTATTTTAGATACACTATATTCTCAAGTGGATTCACATGTGTATCTGAGAATTGAGATACATAACGAATCTCGCTCGCCTCCCTCCCATCTCGTTCATCACTCTCCTATATACCAGATACATAACAAATCTCGCTCGTCAACTTCCCATTTGGCTCGCCTCTTTCTCTATTTTAGTGTATTTGGTAGCAAAAATACATGTATTTAATTAGGTGTATCTTCCTCAATATATGATAGAAAAATCTTAATTAGTGATAAAATACGTAATATTATAAAAATATAGGTAAGAACAGTATATATATGATAGAGCGAATTATGTCTAATCCTAAAAAGAAACATTTAAATTAATACATACTACCTCTTGACATAGATACATTAATTATGGACGCCTCATATGAGAATATTACAGTAAATAAGATTACAAAATCCGTATTCCATGTAAATGTTGATGATCACAAACAAAAGTAATTTATTTAGGGTGTGTTTGGTATTTAAGAAAATATTTTCTATAGAAAATGTTATTTTAGAAAATATTTTTATGGAAAATAAATGAATTTCTTGCTAATTTTCTAACGTTTATAAGTAAGTAAAAAAATTATTATTCTAAAAATATTTATATGTA
>JAJOOO010019247.1:0-25226 GCA_029582685.1 Solanum piurae | reverse complement strand
TGTTTAAAAAGAAAAAAATAATATACTTATTCGGAAAAGGACATTTTTGACCCATTTAGTAATTATAGGGGCATTTCTGGACCAAAGTATTGACTGCAAGGGCATTTTTGAACCAAAGTATTGACGACAAGGACATTTTTGAGCCAAACTATAAACGGAGGGCATTTTTGTTCCTTTCACATAGTTTAAGGGTATTTTTGACCCTTTTCCCTTGATATAATGATATTAGTTTTAGTTCATTTTGGAAGTTTTTCATTTCTATTTTATCGATATGCTAGCTATAGTATCTTCATCAAGATAAATAAAAAAAACATGAAATAATAAAGCCTAAAATCCTGTTAGTTGTGGGAATCTAATGATGTGAAAAAAAAAGAAAACAAAAGGTAATGTTTGAACTTTGAAGAAGTAAATTAAAGTCACAGATTTTTACCACTATATAGACTTCGACTTTGCGGTGATTTTTCAATGATTTTCATTTTTTGGGATTATCTAGGCTAGGAGTATTCAAAATTGTAATAAAAAGCCACCACTTTTGCCTTTTGGGATTTGAATGTGCTTCAAAAATTTAACTTTAAGCATGCAATAGTTTATACTCAATTATGGACTGATCAACTTAAAGTTGTTTCTAGAGGCTGATATAAGATTTCTAGAATATGAATGTCGATAAATAACAACCAAGTGCCCCATTCAATCAATTCAGAGCTATAATATGGTAGCCATTCAATAATATTATATCAAATTTAAGAAATGTGTAATAGTACTTAGGGGTGTCCACTAAGCTAATTGAGCTAAACTTGTTCAGGTCAAAATAAGCAGAGTTAATGAATTGGTGAGTAATTGATCCATCCAAAATTTACTTGGGTTAAAGTGTGTTGGGATAAACAAACGGGTCATAACTCAACCGCCATAATTCATATTAAGATTTAATTTCCTTATTATATTTTTGTATATTTTATGAAAACATATTAACAAAAAATTTCATTAGTAAATTTAGACTATATATCAATCTAACTTTTTAATGGATCAAAATAATTTGTATATAGTACAATAGACTAAGCTAATAAATAGGTGGTATATCAATGACCAACACCAACTTTTTTTGGATGAACTCCCTAGCTCCACTCATGTACATATATATGAATGGAACATTTATTATTAATGTAACATGTACATAAATTCTTCTTGAACCATACAGATTTAGGACGATATGAAATTTAAGTTATACATACTATTAATGTAAAAACTTTCACACCATCAAATTAATTTTACGTACTAAAAAAAACTACTGTAGTACTTAATAAAATAAAGTGAAAGAGACCAAATGATTCAAAATACAGTTACATTTAATCCTTTTACCTCCTATCACCAAACCCCAAGAAGAAAAGGCAAATAATAAATACTCAACCAAAATGATTCAGTGATGATATATAATTACTATCTCTTTCTCCAAGATCGATATGGTGTGATGAATGAATAATAATCTCATCAAACGGCTCATAATTAATTCCTTCGAATATTTTTTTTGTTTTCCAATATAGTATATGATGATGAGATATTCATTACTCCAATCAAAATTACAATTTGTACCTTCTTGCATTATTGGTAGTTGCCATATATGACCTTATAGAAAATAAAAATAAAAATGTATATATTCTACTTTAAGCATGCTTTGTGAGTAAATGGACAAGAGGGTCTTTCATCTACAAGAAATGATGGCAAATATGATGGAGGGACCCTAATGTGGGGGATTCTTTTTTCAAGTTCCTTTCTTTAAAATAAAGAGTTCAAAGTTTGTTTTACGGTTTTCTGATAATGTAAAAAATATTTATAAATAAAAGTGATATTATGATTTGAATTTCATGAATTTGGATTTTAATTAATTTTTTAATGTATTACCGGATTTTAATTTTTGAGTTTGGCGAAACTCTTATATCTTGGGTTCTAGCTCAAGCCTTATAAGAGCCCACATTTTTTGTATTCGGAGTTCCATGACTGTGCGCGATTGAGCACATTCATGGACCGGGGTATTCCCACCTCCACGAGTGTTTAGTTTCCTGGACGCCCACATCGGGCATGACTCTAGTATCATATCAAAATTGGATCTTGAATCTAACTTATACCTCAAAACTAGCTATCTCAAAGAAAGGAGAATTATTCAAATCAATTTCATTTATTCAGTGATGTGGGACATTCCAATCACCATTATATCTTGTTATCACACATCGATCAAACCACATCGTACGTAGTTTAAACAATTCTTACATTGATAACAAAGACAAAAATAGAGGAGTGAGAAGCTTCATCAAAATCCTCTTCATGATAAAATTATGTTGTAAATATACATTATATATAATAGATGATGAATCTCTTTCAGTCTTTATATATAACGATTGTGAGTATATATTAATGAAATCCTAAATAGTTATAAGAATCCCTTGGATTGAGGAGGTGGAAGAAGCAGCCTTGGCAAGTGTGGGACATGTTATTTGTTAATGACAAACTTTTTATCTTTTAACATTGGTTTGATGAGGCTCACACACACATATTGAGTGTATATATATAATATATAAAAAGAAGAGCAAACAGAAGAAGAAGAAGAAAAAGAGATGATATGCATGTGATCCAACAGCCTTTATGTTCCCCTCTTAATTCTAACCTATTTTAATTTCATCTATTTTTTGACATTCCCTCACTAATTCTACTTTTCTGTTTAATCATACTAACTTCTATCTTCCTTTCATCCATCATACCCCCTTTATTTTGTAGGTCCCAAATTATCATATCATGTCAATTACCTAAGTCCAATCATCTTTTTATAAATGTTTTTCCTTTATTCTGTCTTTACATGTATAATATGAAAAGTTATTTGCTATACACTCACGCTTATGAGTGTGTAGATAGTATATTGTATGAGTTCGTTAAAATACAATAAATTGTGTGAAGTCTATCAATCGTATATATGCAATAAGTTCCAAACCCAACAAAATAAATAAGTTATAACATATTAACATGTTCAATGACAAGCGAGGAGTTATTAGAATTCATAAATTTCAAATCTCGTATTTGCATCTGCTAAATGTTCTTGTGGTGATTTAGTATGTACGTGACTTCAAATGTCGCATCTTAGGGAGGAAATGGTTCAATATAACTTATTATTATTTGAATAGAACAAAATGATTCTATAATTTTTTTTTGTATCTATCTTGTAAGTACAAAATAAACTTTAAAAAAAAAGAAGATTTGACATAAAAATAAATAAATTATTGTATAACACTAACAAAAAAAATAAAAAAAATTAGCAACGGATAAAATTTTGAAGCTAAATAACAAAATCTCATGCTAATTTCATTTAGCTATGGATTAGGGACAAACTATAAGAAAATTCAATTAGCTAAGAGTTTTTTTGAGACAGATTAGTTGGGAATTATCGACAGATTCCGTACTAATTCCATGCTTTGTTGTAGTGTAATGAGCTACAAAATCAATCCAACCTTCCTTTTTCCCTATTCTCTTTAGGTAGTTAATTATTTTTTTAAAAAAAATTTACCCGGAATATACACACAACATTTTGTTCTTTACTTAGAGGGGTCATCGAAAAAGAAAGGAAATAAAAGTAGAATAAAAGAAGAAAATAAGAAGAAGAAAGAAAGAAATGAAAAGACTCAAACAAAAGAAAATGGAGGAAAGAGGACCTTTGTTTTCTCTCCTTTTAACGTAACTACAATAAAGTATATTAAAATAAAACTTTCTTTAGTGTTCAAAAAATAAAAATAAAATTAAACATCCAAGCCATGCATGCAAGTCTACACATTCAAAATTCCTTTTGACCTATGCTTGTATACATTGAGAGGGGAAAAAATTCTAATAGGAGGAATTTTTTTTTTTTATGTTTCTCATCCGGTGTCTGATACTCTCATTAAATTGGAGTTCGATTCTTTCAAATTCGCGCCATGTAGGGCTCCATTCGAGGGGAAGCGCCCCCTACCAAGGATAATTTCACACTCAGAGCTTAAACTTAAGACCTTTAGTTAAGAGAGGAACAACCTCATTCACTGCACCACATCCCTTGGTGATCGTCTATCGGAGAAAGCTACTACTTTTTATTGGTGATTTTTCACTTAAAGGAGCTTTTGCATGGAGGCCAAACCAAAAAACCCTTTGTTATTCTAATCTATATATCTTCTACTTATAGATACTTTTCTATCTAATCAATTAGATGATTTTTTTGTTTAGTCTAACCAAGGAAAAAAAAATAAAAAGCAACAATATTGAAACAAAGTTACACCTTTTTCTTTTCTTTCTTTACTAACAACTTTTTATTTTTGTGTTCCTTTATAAACAAATAATTTTGATATTATAGAGGATTAGAGGTAACCTTGATTGATTGGCCATATGGTTGACAAAAGGGCTTTTTTCTCCCTCTAAGAATAATAAATGGAAGAAACTTTAGTAATCTACTCATTTTCAACATATGGCCTTTAATATTTCGAATTAAGGAGACATGTTTGTAAAGCAAATGTTATCGACTGGGTTACCACAATACATTGGGGTAATTATCTTTTTGGAGTTGTAATTTTTCTTATATTATTCCTCGGTTGATTTTTACGTGTTCACTATTTCAAAAATAAGTTTTTATTTCTTTTTATTTTTAATACGTGAAGATAATATAATTATGTTTTCATATTTTACTCTTAGCATTAATTACTTATTTCTGAAGTTATTTTTTAAGACTTAATACTAAACATCAACTTACAAAATAGTGTGGTAAAATAGTCATGTCACTCATTGTTTTCTTAATTGTGTGTCAAGTCTATGACAAGTAAAAATAACAAAGGGAGTAATTATAATTAATAGGTTCACTCTTGAACTTAATAACCCTGTAACTTGGATGTACATAAGTAGACACTTAAATTTGAATAAAATTAAACAACTAGACCCATGAGTCCTACGTGTTTGAGTCATAATACACATAAGATAATGTAGGACTTAAATTGTCATATAGAATGTCACATAATGCGTGTGTCTATCTATTCAACTTCGTACAAGTTTAAGTATCTACCTATACACATACTGATAAAGTTAGTGGACAAAAAGTTAACTGATGTCAAAGTTAGTGGACATAACTATGATACCTTCAAAATTTAATAAATTTTAAAGGGTAAAAGGACAAATATACCCCCGAATTATCGTAAATGGTATGCAAATACCCTCCGTCATATTTTTGGGACACAGGTGCCCCTACCGTCCAAAAACTAGAGCATATATATATGCCCTTCTCTCTAACGGAAGACTAAATAGGGACACGTGGCACAATCTTATCCGTCGATCCGATATTTAATAAATGTAGGATCGATGGATAAGATTATGACACATGTATGTCCGTTAGTATAAATGATATATATGCTCTAGTTTTTGGACCGCGGGGGCACCAATGTCCCAAAAATATGACAAAGGATATCTGCATACCATTTACGATAGTTCAGGAGTTATTTATACTGTTTCCCAATTTTAAATGCTAAATTCATATCTGATTTGTAATATATTGGTTCAATAATTTAAGGAATGGTACATCAAGTTCAACTTTCGAAACCATGAAACAATTATCTTCATTTTTTGGAAAAGAAAAATAATAATAATAATGTGGATGCATTAATGGAGAGTACATGTACAGAAAAATAGGTAGAGAAAAATGGTTAGAAGAGTGCAGAAGGATTTTGTCATATTATTAGAAAGTATAATAAAAGGACAAAACAAATAAAGAAGACAGTCACCAGTGTAGTGTATATTTCTGTAGAAAAAATGACAAAAAAAAATAGTACCTTCTTCTCCTGCCTTTCCCATTTATTTCAGATGGTCACTTCCTCGTGTGTACTCTTTAAATTTTCCTAATTAATTATATTCATTCATATATGTATGTTAAATTATTATTTTATCATTTAATTATACACCCCACCCCCCTCGTGACCTATTTATCTTTTTATTACCCCCACCCCCCACACCCCATGACCAAAATGCAGAGTACCCAGACAGTCTCATGCATCTTGCAGGAGACCAACTTTGACTTTTACAAATTTAGATTAAACCATACGTGAAAATTTAACTTGTGTATACTGACAATGTAATGAAAATTTTCTAAGTCGATTATGTTTTACTTTGTTGTAACAAGCTGTGTTTTGATAAATTTTAATTGATGGAATGAAATATTTTACCAATGTAGGATGTAACTTATTTTAATCTTTATGTTAACCAAATTATTTATGTTAAATTCATCAAACAGTTAAGGTTCACCTTACTATGGGAATATAATGTCATGGAACATATTTGAATTATCAAATTATTAAGTTCACAAATTTTATAACTTAGAAAGGTTCCACCATAAAAAATCTCCTTTTTCTTTACTCTTTACTGGTATTTTTAGCTTAGACACATCCTTTTAAAAAAATCACTTATTCCTAGAAAATAAAATGTATTTTTACTAATTTACTTTTTATAAATACATTGAAAAAGATGCTAACTCTTTTTATTTGAAACAATATTAAAAATTAAAAATACCATTTATTTTGAAATGAGGTAATAACACCCTTTCTTCACAAATATAACATACTTAAAAAAACAGGGATGATGAGTTACAAACTTCATCGCTAATTTGCTCATAACTAACAAAAATCTGATTGCTAATTTATCTCTAAATAAAATTAACGATGACAACATAATTGTTATCGAAATCATCATTTTAGGTAAATGGTAGGGAATCTTAATAGGGTAGCCTGAATTTTTGAAGAACAAAATACTACTATTACCAAGTGCTTGCTTTGGAAACAGGTTATTAATTTTGAATGTGCAAGAAATTAGTATATAATTTAAAAACAATATATTTAAATATTTTTTTGTTTTTTAAAGGAAAAAAAATGTGGAGTTTCTGAGTCCTGCAGAAAAGGTCCAATAAATAGGACAAAAGAGAGTGTGGGAAGAGACAGAGGTAAGAAGCTTGTAGCTTGTCCTACCTTCAACTCTTTTTGATTCTTTCTATTTCTAAAATTTTATCAAAAAGGTGTCATTATTCACATTAATTAACTTAATAACTAGTACAGTATAATTAATTAGAGTATCTATTCTAGGGTTAAGAGAGTAGGTGTTTTTATCCTTATTCGTTCTGTGTTTTAAGCTGTCTCTCCTTGGACTTCTCACTTTAACATTACTAATACTCCCTCCGTCTATGTCCAATAATATTTGTTCAGTATAAAATCAACTAATAGATCACCACTTTGTATCTATGTTACTCTTACTATTAATTTTTTAATATTTAGATGACTTATATTTAATAAGGATCGCCCTTATCATTTATTGCTTCTTTATTTCTGTGTCAAGTCAATAATGGACAACTATTATTGAACAAAGGGAGTAATGTATAGATGACATATAAATTGATATTTATATTTTTCAACTTTAGAGGTATATAAATAGAAATCTAAACTTATTTAAAACTTAACAAGTTATACACATATTATTCTACATGACATATACAAATCAATTCAAATATATCTCACGTAAACTATCATTTAGGATATCATATAGGACGATGTGTACTTATACATGTTCAAAATTGAAGAATATATGAAACTAAATTAAAGATATATTTATTTATTATGCCTAATAATATTTTTTGTAATTTTATTATATAGTAAGTGGTCATGTGAGAGAGAGGGTACTGGGCAAGTAGGGTTCAGTTTCACTGCAAAAAATACATGAGATGATATAATAATAGAATAGAATCTTCTTGGTTCCTATCACTATCCCTTCCTTCTCCCAAGAATTTTACATATATACCCAAAACAAAAACCAATGTGTTTGCATGTTCTTTACTGATACTATCAATTAAATACAACTATAACATTATCTTATAATTAGTGGGTTCCCTCCATTTGTTCTCTTAGATTTTCCACTTTCCTTTGTTTTTTCTAATTAATAGATTTTTTTTCTACTTCTCTTCAATTTCTTCCAAGGTTTTTATATTCATGAAAAGGTAAGTTTAAAATCTATTTTATTAATAATTTAAAAAGGTTAAGATGGTTCAACACCTATAAATAAAAGGAAATTATTTACATAGAGAAGAGAAGATTAAATTTGTATATGTCAATGTTATTATTTTATCTGTAACTACTTCATAATTATCCAATCAAAGCTTGAAAACATCTATTCTATCATTCTACAATGACATCACAAACACAATAGTAACTTAATTATATGATCATTATTTTCGTACACAACTGAAAAATGTTAATTGCTCATTATAGTGCACGTTTTGTGGCTTATTGATCAACACACCCCTCTACTTCATAATAATGAAATAATTCACATAAGTAATCATAAATTCATATTATAACTTGCTAGTTATCATAACATTCATTTTGCTTCCTACCCACTTGCTACAAACTTAAAAACTTAAAATATAAAATAAACAAGGAAGTTATCATGAGCAATATTGTTTTCTAGAACTTGTTAGATGTGCATAGGGAGAGTTCTAGTTACGAATTCTGCCAAAATCTTTATTTTTAATTAAGGAGCATTTTATTTCTAATGTGAAATTTTTTTGGACGAATTTAAATTTAATCAAGCACCAATATAGATACTGAAAACATCGGGTGAAAAATAAAAAAATAAAAAATTTATGGTTGAACTAGACCTGAGCTTTAAATATTTGTGTGTTCTCCACAATGAAAAAATGGCCACCTGGCCATATTTGACTTTTTAAAAAGAACTTAATAGATACAAATAATTTATTTAAAATCAGTTAATCACCTTTTTAAAATTTCTTAAACCGTCAACACAAAATTCTCGATATTTATCTAATGACTCCCTCGGTTTCCATTTACATAACACTCTTTTCATTTCTAATTAATTTTTCTTCCTATTTTATTCTATGAAATGATTTGATACAAAAGTTTCTATGATTTATTTCGATACTAAGTTTTAAATTTTTGTATCCATTCAAACACACATGAACATAACTTTTCTATTCTCACTAGGTAACTTGCATAAGACTGTGCGCAAATCATCGTTCTCAAATCTCATTTATGAAACTATATTAATTAGAAGACGAGTTTTTAAAAGGTGAAAAATAGAAGGTACTTTTGAGATGGTACATCTAGATTGATGCAAAGGGAAGAGAGGTGCATGTGAAATATTCCCACATATAAGTATGTAACATGAATAGAGGAATAGAGTGGTGGGAATAAATATAGGAGGATGTGGAAAATTCCAAAAGGCAAGAATCACGAGAATAGCATAATAAAACAAAATTTCAAAAAAAAATAAAAAAAAATACTATATACTATACATCAAAAGAAAAACATTAAATAATAATAATAAAAAAACAAAGACCCTGTCTCCATGTCAGCCGCTGAAACAGTGTACAGTGTGCAGTGACTATGGTGTGTGAACTGTAAAAATTTGAACTACTGTAAGGGGTCGTTTGAGTCGAAAACAAATTATATTAAAATTAGTTATATTAAGATTAATTATTTTAATTTATATTATTCAAAGAGTGTTTGAGGGATCGGATAATCTTATTTTATTTTGAAATAACTACTTTTGGTATTATATAAGTATTATTTCAATCTCTGATAAAAATAACTTATTTCAATGCTGATTACTAATCTCAATATAATTTATATCAAGACTAACTAATAATAAGAATATATTAAAATTTTATTCTAAAACTATCTACATAAGTATACCAAACTATCGACAAAGAAAACTACCTCGTTACAATTTACTAATTTCTATAAAGATTTTAATATTTTTTATTAATATATATTTTTTATCGCTAAAAACTATTTTTTTTATACGGCACCAGAATTGAGTGTATCAAACCACCCACAAAGAGTAAGAAAAAACAGTGAAGAAGAGAAGGTTTAGGAGTCATCTTCTCAGAACTAGAATTAACAAAAAATATTGGAACTTGATTCTTTTTCTTTTCTTCAAAAGCTGACACTCTTGTTTACTAATAATATTTTTAATTGTTTTTCTTTAATGTGTGTAGTATTTTTTAATATATTTTTCCTGAAATATATAAACAAATGTACCGATATTCATAGTTTCTTTAACTTCATGTCCTATTCTATATCCATGTTGTATATATGGTCAAAATTAGGTCTACCCCTCATGTTGTTGACGTGTTTAATATACGGACTGTGCATTGCATAATATATATATATATTTTGGATAAAAGAGATCTGTATTTACAATGGAAATAATTAAAATCGTATATATGGCTCATCATAAAATAGGAATAATATTACTTTAGTTGGAAACAACTTTGTTGATTATAATTATTTCGGAAAAGGGCCAAAAATACCCCTGAAGTATAGGAAAAGGTATAAAAATATCCTTCATCCATCTTTTGGTCTAAAAATACCTTTCTATCCATTTTTTGGGTCTAAAATTACACTTCCATCCACCTTTTTACTCACTTACACCCTTACAACTAACATATGTGTCATTTTCTTATTGAATGAAATAAAAATTCACCTCTATTAATTTTTTTTTCATAATTTATTCAAATCAAAACAATATATCTTTTCAAGATCCATTTTTTTTTAAATCTAGTAATTTCTATTTTCTATAGCTTTTTCCCCAAAAAATAATTTGTTTTAAATAATTAAAATATTTTTAAAAATACTAGTCATGCCACAATTATAGGGACATAATATATTAATATAAATCCTAAAAAAAATGTCTATCTTCTTTTTCTTTTTTTTAAAAGATCATTTAATTTTTTTGATGAATAATCTTGTCGTCCGCGTCATTAGTGATCAAATCTTGGACTGGTGCACCAATTGGAACAATTTTGTTTTAGGATTTATATTAATATATTATGTCCCTGTAATTGTGGCATGACTAATATTTTTAAAAATATTTTAATTATCTAAAATAATTTTTTTTGGAAAAAAGCTATAGAAAATAGAAATTACTAGATTTAATAAAAAAAAATTGGATCTTGAAAAGATATATTGTTTTGATTTGGATAAATTATGGGAAAAAATTAATAGAGGTGGATTTTTATTTCATTCAATAAGAAAATGACACAAAATAAGTATTTTAAAAAAAAAAAAAAGGTTGTTAGTTGCAAGGGTATAAGTGAGCAAAAAGGTGGATGAAAGGGTAATTTTAGACCAAAAAGATGAGCAGAAGGATATTTTTAGACCAAAAGATGGATTAAGGGTATTTTTAGATTTTTTCCTATACTTCAGGGGTATTTTTGGCCCTTTTCCGTAATTATTTTTATATTATTATTTTTTTACCTTTTTTCGTCAATAATATTTGGGTTGAGTGTATAAAAATATTTTTTATTGTCAAGAGAGGCAGAGCTAAAATTTCGAATTTATGAGTTTTGAACAAAAAAACAGAGTCATTGTCCTTAGGCCATCCCTGATCACATACTTCAATTGATTCCACGGGTTACTTGTCACCTTCTACCACTAAAGGATAGTAGAGTACTCCGTCCACCGAAATTAGGTTAGGATTGAGGACATATGAGAATAAATCACATAATATATATGTTTTGCTGAGACTTGGATATGAGACCTCGTAATTTTCAACCCACCCATAAATAACTATGTCACATTCTTGGATATGATAATTTGCCACTAGTATGCTATAACTTCGGAGAAATTAAAGGGTTATTATGAGAGATCATGACCATGAAATTAAGGAATGCTCGAATTGATTAAGGTTTGTCTACAAAATTAATGATGTGTTTCATGAAAAAAGTAACCCATAAGATACTATATATTATGTTGTCTTCATGATAATAATGTTGTAAAATAAAAAGTACACACTTTTGGATAATTTAGTTTAGCTTCTTAAGGAAGATTACTACTGTTGTGATTTTTAAAGAAGTTTTGGATAATTTTAGTACAGAAGTTAGTGTGGAGAACAGCCAAAAAGAAATGAAAAAAGTTAATAAGTGATGATTGGCATGGTGAAATAGAGAAATTTTACTTTCTTTTAACAATAATAATTAATGAGTATCACAGATAGCCATGATCAAAATAATCAGTTATGGTATCTTATTGAAATAATTAGCCATCATTTTCCCTATGGTTTCACTTTGGGCCATGTTATATATGTCCCTACTATTTACTGTCAACTCTTACCACTTATAAAAAATGAATCGAGCTCTCCATTCCTCCATCGATGTTCAATATTTATATTAAAATTCAATCAAAATTTAATTTCATATCACGAGTTCGAACTTGAAAATTCGATATCGGTGTCTTAAATGAACCATGTTCGTATTCTGACAACAAGTTAAGGTAGAAGGAAGTGACTCTTTGATGTATATAAAAAAATAATCGATAATTAAAAATACTAGTATAGGACTTGTAGCTTTGGTTTAAAAAAATAAATGTGAAAAAGAAATTCTTGGGCCATTACAAGGAAAGAAAAAGCTATAATGATTTATTTTGCAGCTATTCATGAAAAACTTTTTAGGCCAATAATTCAAAATACACCACCTGAGGCACGTCAAAAAGTGAACCAAAAAAATGGTTAGTTAGGTTGGTTCAAAGCTCAAAGAAGCCTAGAAACAGTCTAAAAAGTGAAATGAAAATAAAAATAATAATATTCCATTGAATAATAAAAGTTAGAAATTTCAAAAAATAAATAAATAATTGTATGAGTTAATGTTATATTGAAGTTTGGAATATTTACAAGAAGAAGAGAAGCAAATAGAAGAAGAAGAAGTGAAATGTTGTCACTTAGGAACAGGCTTTTTTGAATCATGTCACGTAGTTCGATGGATGCTTTTTATTTTTTTGTAATTTTTTTTTACCATATGATGCTTTTATGCCTGCAAAAAAACAGTAAGATGAGAAGTAGAAAAATTAAAAAATGATTAGATTCGAAATTGGGAAGAGAGTAAGTGTGTGGTATTGTTGAGTTGGTGCCATAACACAACAAATAGATACATACAAAATGAAGTCACTCGTTAGACGTGAAGTTAAAATAGACCACTCTTCTTCTTCTACTTCTATTTCTTCTAGTTTTCATATGATTCTAGTTGGTTTCTAAAGGATAGACTATCTAGGAGAATGACCAAATTGCCCTTCTTAGTTTATTAAATACAACAAACAAAAATAATAACATATTTAGTCTGATTCCACAAGTGAAATTTGAAAAACATGAACATATTCGATCTGATTCCACAAATGAAATTTGAAGAAGATGAACATATCCAGTCTGATTCCACAAGTGAAGAAGAAGATGAAGATATCTAGTTTGATTTCATAAGTGAAGTTTGAAGAAGATGGAGTGTGTATATATATTTATAACCCTCTCATAGTTTATATATACCCAAGTTAAGAACTAAATAATTCCCATCATAAAATTCACTTTTTAAAAGAAATAAGAATGAACGATCGATAAATTTTGTAGTTAAATAATAAAGTCGTTGATAATCCAATATAATGATTGATTACAATATGTCAGCTATGAATAATATAGTGATGAACTTTGTAGCTAATTTAAATGTGTGTATTTGTGTGTAGTGAAAAGAAGAGTTTTACCCTAAGTAAGTAACATCTATCCGAGTTTGAGGTGTTTATTAACGTTAATAACAAGTGTTTCTACAAATGATTAAAACTACAATATTCCTAATTTCCTACCAAAACATAACATCATATGGGAGATGTAGCAAGAAAAAACATATCAGTACCAAATATTATCCAATCCTAGTTTTAGAAAGTTGGTCAAAACTTCTAAAAGAAGAGTAGGAAAATTCACACTCAGTAATTTTTGTACCAAAAAATATAATATTATTATATAATTATTGATTATACACCCCCAATTAATAATACTTCTGACCAAACTTACTGGATTGACCAAATAAAAAAGAAAAACTTTCCTAGAATCGTTTATTTTTAGAACTTTTAGCTATGCTATTTTCTTTGATATAGTTCCTAAAATATGTCACACGTCAAAAAAGGTAAAGTCGTAGCTAGTCAAAGGTTGGTAAAAATAGAGAAAATGATGAAACTTAGCTTAGTTTGGAACTGTAGTAGTAACACTAGTATTATTTATTTTACAGAACTAGCAGTTCCAAGAGAGATTTTATTTTACCCCTAAAAATGACAGAAAAGTAATATTGGTGGCACCGCCAATTTCATTATTTATCAATGCGGAGTCAAAATTTTCACTAAAAATTATATATATAAATATTAATTTTAATTATATTTATACAATATAATTTTCGGTCAAATGAGATTTAGATGAACCCTTGTAACTTAGCTCCGCCCCTAAACTACACACCTTCGTATGAATGATTATGATTTAAGTATTCATTATTTCGAGTAAAGTAAAGTGATTAATTTACTATGTTATACCTTTTCCGTTTTAAATACACACCTTCGTATGCATGATTGTGCTTCTTTCTTTTTTTTTAACTATTTGGTTGCAATTAAGAGTAAAATGATTAATTTAGTGGTGTTTTAATTTATTTATTTTTTAATATCAAAACGAGTATTGTTTTAGGATTTCAAGAAGAAATTACCTTTGTTTACTTAACAAAACACCATTTATTAGATTGTAATTATGTGCGTGAGAGGATGAAAGTCGATGTCTAATTTAAAAACACCACTTATTTTAAAATGAAACGGATTTTATAATGTTGTTGTAGTGTGCGTGAGAGGATGAAAGTCAGTAGAAAGAGAAGAAAAAGAAATGTCACGGGTTTGTCTTGAAAGGCCCTTATTTCACAGTCCTAGACATACAGACACTTATTCTCTCTCACTACATAACCGAGGTCTCTTTTTCCATTCACTAAAATATTGTAAATATAATATTTTTTTTTTAAAAAAAACTTCTTTACCCCCTCCTCCTACCCCCCACCCCCACCTCAAAATAACTTCCTTATTATTACCTCCCTCATTCTCACATCTTCTTATCATTTTTTCTTGTCATCTTGTATTTTTCTCTCTAAACAACATTCAAGATTTTGCACCTTTTCTTGTTCAAAAATGGCTTTAATGCTAGATAATTGTGAAGGCATATTACTCTCATTAGATTCACATAAATCAGTTCCAGCTCCATTTTTAACAAAAACATATCAACTTGTTGACGACCCTTCAACTGACCATATTGTTTCATGGGGTGAAGATGATTCTACTTTTGTTGTTTGGCGTCCACCTGAATTTGCTCGTGATTTACTCCCTAATTACTTCAAACACAACAATTTCTCTAGCTTCGTACGTCAACTCAATACTTATGTAAGTATTTTAACAAATTTTTTTTAGTAATTTTTTTTGTTTAGTTATAGTACTAATTATATATATACATTTCTTGATTTATTAGGGTTTTAGAAAAATCGTACCGGATCGATGGGAGTTCGCTAATGAATTCTTCAAAAGAGGAGAAAAACATTTATTATGTGAAATCCATCGGAGAAAAACAGCTCTGCCAGTACAAAATATGTCAATGAATCCTCACCATTCATATCATACGGGTTCGGGTTTTTTCCCAAATTACCCGACTAATTATAACCCGCGGCTCAGTATTTCCCCACCCGATTCGGATGAACAATTATTTCAACAACAAAATATCAATTGGTGCGATTCGCCTTCTTCCAACAATAATGCTAGCAACAACAATACAGTAACCGCGTTGTCGGAGGACAACGATCGGTTACGTAGGAGCAACAATATGTTAATGTCGGAACTTGCACACATGAGGAAACTTTATAACGACATTATTTATTTCGTTCAAAATCATGTCAAACCTGTTACACCTAGTAGTTCGTACAATACTTGTTCACTATTACCTGCTTCAGCTACACCTATAGTCCAAAAAAATATGAATATTCATCATCAGTTTGGGTATCAACAAATTACAAACCCTAAAAATGTTGTTATCTCCAACATTAACAACAACAACAACATTGTATCACCAAGCAAGACATCACAAAGCAGTAGTGTGACGATTCTTGATGAAGGTAATGGAGGTGGTGATAATAGAAGTACAAAATTATTCGGTGTTCCTCTTATGTCTAAGAAAAGAGTTCATCCTGAATTTTCGTCTTCTTATTATTCTACGAAGAATATGGTGGAGACAAATAAGGCAAGATTAATGGTCTTGGAAAAAAATGATCTAGGATTAAATCTCATGCCTCCTTCTTCATCTTAGACTTTTTTTTTATTATTATTGTTATTCACCCACACTACCTTATTAAAGTTCAAGTTTTTGTTTCAAAATGTTAGTGGATCATGAAATGTTGTACTTGTGAGTTTTTTTTTGTTGTCTTTGTGTAAATATAACTTATTTAACCATGAATGCAGGTGGGTTAATTTTTGTTATAATTGGGGGAAAAAAGTTAGTACTAGTATAATTAGTTTTTTTTTTCTTTTTTTTCTTTTAGATGTCACTTATTTTTATGTGTGTTCTAATTCTTCTTCTCCTTTATTTCTGGTTTTGATTTATCTGAAGAAAATTTCAGTTGCATTTATTAATGCACACGAGAGAGAAAGTTATTACTATAAGGTTAGCTCTGAAATATGCTTTCTTCTTTTTCAGTTTCAACTTATGTAAAAAGCTTATAACAACGTTCAGTCCATTGACAATTTTTTTTTTCTCTGGGGCTTTCTCTCTGATCAATACATTAATGAATTCTACGTACAAATATAGAGACTTCTTTACAAAAAAAAAAATACGTGTAAAATTTTGAAATCAAGAAAAGAGAGACGTTTATATTTGAACCGAGAGTTTATCAGAAATAATTTTTTTTTATCTTTGTTATGATAGTGTAGAATAAGACTGCGTATACATCATCATTTGACAATTGGAAATACTCAATGAATTATTTCAAAAATTTAAATTTGTTCGGTGAATATTGATTAATTAGCACTAAGGATTGTGTAATTATTATTATCATGATAAGTAAGAAAGTTAAACTATGATCATAATTATTATGATTTATAGCTTCTCTCTGATTATTAAGAATATTGTGGAGCATCTCAATTTCTCGTTTACTGAACTTGCACGGTCAGACACAAAAAAGTGAGTAAAAAAACACAGAGATGAGAACAAAATCATGTACAGAACCTAGCAAAAAGATTAAAAAAAATAAAAAATATTTAAAAATGTTTAGTCATTCGATGATGGTGAAATTATTATTATTTAAAAAAAAAAAAAGAGACTGGAAAATGTTTTTATTATTTTTTGTTTGTTTGATACGTTTCTATCAAGGCTTCTATACTTCTTCTGAAAGACCAGAGAAGAAAAAAAAAACCTATGTCTTTTCCTACTTTAAGCATCTAATTTTGTTGTGTTTGAAACTCTCTATGTGTCCACTTCTTTCAACTTCTTTTATCATTAGTCATTCTTTGGATTTTTGCCTAAGGGAAAGGGGAAGATAGGTTTTTTTTTATTTGACTGGTGGTTAAGAAAACCAAATATCTTTCTTTTCTATGCCTACTTTACTTGTTCCTTTGTGTAACAATCATATACCAAGTAAAGTTTGCTTTTGCTTTTCTACACTACTCTCAATTTTTCCCTTTTTCACTATTCATTTTCTCCTAACAACTTAATGTAAATTCAAAGATTTAAATTACTACGTGTTCAAAATAAGTGTGATCTTATTAGTAAATCATATGTTTAGAATACGAAGTTATAGGCAGAAGCAGAGTCAAGATTTGAAGTTGAAAGAGGTTTAAGAAAAAGCTATTACTCCCTCTGTCCCAATTTATATGACTTACTTTTCTTTTTAGTCTGTCCCAAAAAGAATGACACATTTCTATATTAAGTAACAATTTCACTATAAAATGTCTACTTTACCCTTAATGAAATGATTTACAGCCACACAAATTTTTATCATTCATTTTAGACCATAAGTTTTAAAAGTCTTCCTTTCTTTCTTAAGCTCCGTGCGGAGTCAAACTACATCACATAAAATGGGACGGAGGGAGTAGTATTGAGAGAGAATTGAATTTATAAAATTGTGATTTTTTTTTACTAATTTAAATTTTTAGACGAGATGATTACCTACTTCATTAGAATTCGTTCAATACCGTAATTCTGCGCTTGATTACTTTATGATCTTATGTATGAATCCATCCCACCCGTATGGCTTTAAAATGTGTTACTGTGGTCTAAACCTTGTTTTCTTATATACCCAATACCTTAATCTCTCTTATTTTATCAATGTGGGATTCACCTTGCTATATGTATACTTGCTTTGTAATTTATTTATTTATATGTATATCTATATGTATAGTTATTTATTTGTATATCTATATGTATAGTTAAAGTAATGAATTCGTAGATCCACCTCAAGACAAATACTTTGAAAGCTAAATGAAAAGTAAGTAATATGAAGATGTAGAAAAAAGAGGTTTCTCAAATCTTGTATAACAAAAAAGTGGTAGGAAAGTAAGCTGAGAAATCTTGGCTCATGCAATTATTAAATTTGGTCTTATAATAAGAGAGAAAAATATATAATAACCCTAAACCTAGCTATCTAGTTTGAATGAAGGGTGGGTTCGTTTAGACTTTCCTTCTGTCTTTTTCTAACAAGGAAGTGGCACGTGGTTGGAAGCTGCACGTGTAGTACATAAAATTGGTAGAAGAATATTATATATATACACACTAAAAAAGATCGTTTGGTAACTGATTAGAGTTATGCATATATTAGTAATATAGAGATTATGCAGATATTAGTAATATAAAGATTAGTTATAAGAAAATATATGTATTATGTTATGCATGTATTAGTTGTGTAGTATCAGTTATTCTGCTTTATATGATCATGTAAACAATAATTCCTATATATTTCTTCATAATTTATATATGTATTAATTATACGAATTTCTAAATTGCAAATCAAACATCACATTAATTTTATACATAAATAACTTACTTCATAATTAATTACCAAACATAATATTACTTATGCATAAATTAACACATGTATAACTCTCCTTCAAACCAGATACAACGATTCGTCGCCTCAAAGCAAAAGAAAAAGGAAAGATGGTGGAATGGGAATATTTGGGTCTATAGAAAAAAGTGAAATACGGATCATCCGGTTTAAAGATACTTTAATCGATTGTTGGTGTGTTGCTTAACAGCCGTATTGGACCATGACACAATTTTTGAAATTAGTGAAAAGCAAAAAATAAAAAAAAGGTTTTAATATTTTTTTCTATAAATATATTTGCATTATTATAAATAAAGTGAATGTAAAGATTGGAATTTTCTATGTCGAGTCTTTTTAGTGTACACTTTATTGACATTTTCCTTCGAAAATACTACCTTTATTGACGATTTAATAAACTTTGAATATATAGTACTTGTACTAAATACTACTAATTAAATTACATGTATATATTGTAAAGTTTTTAGAAGAATCTTTTTTCTCTACTTTAAACGAGTAGAAGGTTTGAAACTTTTTCTGTTTCTACAATTTTCGAAACGTGCAATCATGGAGAAACTAATTGTTTCCTAGATATTTGTAAGTGCTAATTAATTAATTAATTAACATAATTATTACTACTTTGAAGACAATGGAATATAAATTCAAAAAACACTGGCCCTATTAGAAGAATCCATGTTGATTTCATTTGGGATTTTAGTGTCTTAATCAGTTATAAACCAATTGATTGCGTTCATTTGCCTTTTCCATATTATGGGGGGCATGTTTTTAAATCGGAAAAGTTGTATGAAATAGCAAACTATTAATTCAAATTAAATGTTATAGCCATTGTTTATTTAATTGTAATTCGCAGCAAACATTCCCTTTTTTTGCCATCTGATTCGGTATACAAGTAGCCATTTTCGGTATAAAATGCGTTTGTGTTTGTATAAAGCGAGAGAAAAGTGTATATACAAATACAAATACATATATATTCGTCCTATACATTTATAATTATACAAATACAAATCTTATTATACAAATTACAATGTATAAATGAATTTCTACAAAATTGAACAATTTGTATAAATTGGATGTTTGTAGCGAATTATACAAATCAAAATCGCAATTATGCAAACTATGGCTATAACATACCAATATAATTTTTATGTTTGCTATATGTGAAAATTTCTCAATATTTACTTATTTGACTAATAGAGTGAAAATTAATCCAAAACACAATTAATAGTGCACTTTCTAAAGAGCGCTTTACTACTCAAATTATTCTTTGAATCAATTCCACATGATCTGCTTTAAATTAAAATCGTCAAACTTGAATATGTCACAAGCAGTATATGTATGCCCTCATTAATTGAAACCAAATACATTATTTCTCCACCAATTTTCTAAAACATGTTGCAGCAACAAAGAGTAGTACCATTTTTAGTCAAACTTCAAATTCTCTTAAACATGGGTGATAATTGATTGTGTTTTACACATGTTAAATTTCTTCAAAATTCATCAAAATAGTTTTTTATGCATGTATAGTTAATAAGGTGATAAAGTAATGTCATCAACAAGCAATTTGTCATATTTCTCAAATTGAAGGAATACAAATACCCCCAAAGATCATAATTAAGGCACAAGTGAAATATTCAATAATGATTATATAGAAGAAATATATCAAATTAAAGAAATAGTATCTTTTTAATTTGGAAGTCCAGGACAATATCCTTCATTTCAAACTTATAAAAGTGAAATTCAAGGACAATGTTACTGTTAAAGTATTGTACAGTTCACATAGTTAGTTCTACAATTAGTTAAGTAGTTAGTTAATTTGTTACAGAGTTAGTTAGTCCATATTATACAAAAGTTAGAGATATTTTTTATTTTCAGATTTGTATAAATACTCATTGATGCAATAGAACAAGTAAGCTTTTCATTTCACAAATCAACATCTCTGTTTTTCTCTCTTGGATGGTTACCATTGTCAGAAGCTTCCATTGTTGATCTTCTTGAAGCTCACAGTGCTGGCAATTCATAGTTTTCTCATGGTATCAGAGCAAGTTCGACTCTGAGGTATTCACTTTCCACTTCGATTTGTTTTTCGTGCGAGTTTTTCTCCTTTCTTCTTCTCTCCGCGATTTGTCCATTCTTCATCTTTGCTGGATCTATGGAAACTGCTCCAAATTCTAGCCAATCTGGTGGTTCAACATCTTTTTCAATTGATTCCAATAGCCCTCTTTACATGCATCCTTCTGATAATCCCGGAGCCATGCTCGTACCAGTGCAATTTGCTGGAATTGGTTATCGTTCACGGAAACTGTTTTATTTAAAAACATTAGTTAGACTGATTTAGAGAGTCGCCACTTAATTTTTGAGAAAAATCAAGAAAAACTATTTTTTTAGAAGATTAAAACATAAATCTAATAAAAAATATTAAAGGGGGTTAGGGGTTCATATTAGCATTTTGGGAAGGGTTTGAAAGCACCCGAAATACCCGCTAACACGCGGTTATCCGGTAATTAACTATTTGACTAATTGATTTTAAAATAAAAGCTTGATTAGTTTAAGACTTGTAATTATTTTTAGGAGGAAGGTAAATAGTATAAGGGATTTACTTAAATAAAATATTTTCAAAGTAATTTAAGTGGTAAAATAAGTATGATTATTTCTTCTTTAGAAAATCTCGAAATGACTATCTTTTGGGGAAATCGAATTTGGAAAACCTTAGAATTGACTACAATAAACAATTAAGCAAATACGAAACCGATAACATAAAGAGAGAGAGAGAGTGTTTTGGCCCCAAGTCTAATTTTCTGTCTGCTTGGATCAGTACTTGGGCCTGATTTCTGCTTTTTGGGGCCAAGACCCAACACTTGGTACCTGTCCTAAACTATCACAATAATAATCATGATAAATGAGCTTTTGACCCAATAATTACAAAAATACAAAAGCTAAAAATTTAAGGCTCTTTTAGCCCATTTTCAATGCGATATATAGCATATACGACTCATGTATATCGCTATATATCATGCATATCCAGCCTCCTTTTTCCACTTCGAGACCTGTAATTTTGCTTCTTGTGGTTGTCCGACTCGATAAAGCGAAGCGATTGGGCCTCCATGGCCCATTTCGAAGAGGCAAGGGAGAACATATGGCGTCCGATGGACTCAATCGAGGGAGTTCATGCAAGAAAAGACGATAAGAATTAGGACAAGGAGGAAAATCACAACAACTTAGAACTTAAAAATGCAAATACATGAAGGCAGAAAGATAAATTCCAGATTACAGATATGCTATGACTAAAATGACAAAACTATTGTTGCAAACTGGGTTCAAGATTCTAACCATAATTAAACAAAATTTAAATAAAATGCCAACAAAGCCACACCAATATTGTATTAAAATAAATTTCATCTACTAGTACAAATTAATCAATGGAAAAGGCAATAACTCAAGTGAAGAAACCAATCACAAATCCATAAATATTTGACTCATTCCTGATAACAACAAAAGCTATTAGGACATAATTCAAACTATCAAAAAGAAATTAGCACATAACTTAGCTAATTAATATGAACTCCACAAGGCAACAAAAACTAACACCAACCAGAAAATAATAATAAATAAATCCCATTCCAGAAACTAAAGCAGCTTAATAAATGCACATTGTGAACTTCAAATTGCTACATGAACAAAATATACCTTTCATAATTAAATACATTTACTAGCACAAGCAATAAATAAGTATATGCTGATTTGAAATGCTAAGAAGGCCTAACCAGGCCGTTACCAATTTGCCAGCTTAAAGAAAACCGCAAGTAATACTACAAAATCTTAATCGAACTCAGAGAAATTTAAGGCATGGGATAGGAATGAACTTCATTCAATATAGAGAAATCATATATCATCGAGATCTTAACAAGCATGCTTTACGAAGAGTAGTAATTAGATTGGAAACAAAATGCTTACCAAACTTAGGCTAACTATATAACCAAACACAAGACACAGTAAATGAACTCAAACGAGTAGGCTACTTAGCACACGAAATAGGATAAGATTTAAACACATAAAACGATATGAACTTGAATATAATTTGAGGAACACACAAACTGATCATGTAACCTCACTCAAAATACAACAGTGACAATTAAATACAATTACCATTTGTACATGGAGATGCCTTATACAGAGGACTAGCATAGATTAATACAAAAAAAAACAAAGAAATTTATAAGGCTGGTATACTACCTCTTGTAGAGCAGTGAATCCGGAATGAACGAGCTGGACTTCTCACAAACCTTTCACCACTAACAAGGGATTCCGACGAAATTCGGAGGATAGTGAATAAAGCGTGAAACCAAGACTAAAAGAAACTCGAAATTCTTTTGGAACCAATATACGAAGAGGCTGTGATAAACTCCCGAAGCTCCGACGGAAGCCTACTGAAAGAAAAAAAATCTAAAAAAATTGGCTACTGGAATGCTACTGCTTCTGGGTTTTTTTTTCCTCTTCTTTTTTCCGTCTCTCCCCTTTTCCATTGTATATGAAGAGATTTATATAGAGGGGAAATAGGTCAGATTTAAGGGGGGAATCGGGTGAAAATTTGGAGAGATTTTGAAATTCGAAATTTAAATCCTCCTTCAGAGATAAGGCTGTCAGCTCCATTTGGTACCAAATTGTACAATTCTCAATGGATTAAAAAGGCGACCGTCGATTTGGAGATGTAGGACGAAGAGGCAACGAGATGGGGACACGTTGAATGATTCTCGAACGGTCCGAGATGATAAGGGAGAGATGAGAGGGACGCGCGACTCGCGATTTGGAGCGTCTGGGTTGCTGCTCGTTCACTGCTGGGCAGACGGTCGCCTTGAAATTCTGGGTTTGCTGGCGTGAAGAAGAAACGCGATTGGGTCGGGTGGTTTGGTTGTACGCGTTTGGGATTGTTGTACGTATAGTTGGTGGGCTGTTGTTGGTATGTTGTATTGTATTGTTTTGAGAATAAGGGAATTAGGAAAGTTGGGCTTGAATTGAGTGTTAAATTTGGCCCAATTTTAGTCTTAAACTTGACTAAAAAAAGGTTGAGTTTAAGAAATAGCAATACGGATTGCATTATAGCCATTCGAAATCATAAACGTAGCCGGATTGAAATCATTTAGTAAATTCGGCTAGTAATTAAATAAGATAAATTAATATAAATTAATTAATGAGCTTCTTAATCTTAACGAAATAAAATAATTGATTTAATTATTAACTAATGAGTTAAAAACATAAACAATTATATAACTAAATTAATTTGTAAAATATGTACACAAAACAAAATCTTTTTGAGATGTTTTTTCGAATATTTATAAAATGTACTAATTATATGTAAAACTATATAAGAAAACATATTTATTATTTAAAAATTATAAAAGCGACTAAAAGTACTCGAAAAATATTTTGAATGCTATAAAACTAGTTATTTCAAAGCATTCAAAATTTAAGATGTTCGGTGATTAATCTATATTGTGGATGTTCAAAATTGGGTGTCAACAGAGACATAGTATTTTGAGGTCACTATCAGCCAAAAACAAGTTAGGATTCATCAATGGGGATTGCCCAAGACCTCAATCCAATCATCATCATCATTCATATCGTCTATGGGAACGATGCGACGATATTGTTACATCCTGGATTCTGAATTCACTGTCAAAGGAAATTGCAGATAGTGTTGAATTCATTATGAGCTCTGCAGAATTATGGAGGGAGATGGAAGATCGCTATGAACAAACTAATGGTGAAAAATTGTATCAAATTCAAAGGGAAATTAATGATCTGTCTTAGGGATCTCTCGATATTACGGGGTACTACACCAAATTGAAAAGGCTATGGGAGAAACTTAGCATTTTGAATGTCACAGCTCAATGCAGTTGCACCTGTATCTGTGGAGCAAATGCTCTTGTTCATAAGGCTGAACAAGATCGAAGGTTGATTCAATTCCTCATGGGATTGAATGACGTCTATACTGTGATACGTGGTAGTATAATCATGATGAATCCATTACCCTATATAGCACAGGTTTTCTCTCTTTTGGTTCAAGATGAACACCAAAGGGAAATTGTCACGCCCCGAGCCTACACCCTGGGCGGGACCGGCACCCGGAGACCATTTCTGGCCCCAAGCGAACCCTTGGCCTGGCTTTCTTAACTCAGCGGAAACCTCAACAGAATAACTCAATGCAATGCAATATTACAAAACAACTTAACTTATAAAATATGGCCATAAAGGCAACTCGAATCTCAAAATAGAATATTTACATATATATATAGATGAGAGACTC
>JAJOOO010019246.1:0-19754 GCA_029582685.1 Solanum piurae | reverse complement strand
ACAAATTTCAATATAAGAATAATATTTTTAATAGATATTCAATTCAACACGTTAAATAAATGTGGATATAAAATAAAAAATAATATTGATCAACTAATAATATGACTTTTTATTCCCTTACACTTTTTCACTTTCAATATAATATTTTAATTGAAGTTGAAATGGACCCCACAATTATCTTGCAATTTCCACTCAAACTTGACATTCTCTCTCCTTTTGGTTCATTTTTCAGCCTTAACTAATAGTTTGGGCCCGACGATCCACATGTCAAAAAATGGGTAGAGCCTCTTCCAACTTTGGTTGGTTGGGCCTCTCCCATAATAAATTTTTTCCTTTTGGTTCATTTTTCAGCCTTAACTAATAGTTTGGATCCCACGATCCACATGTCAAAAAATGGGTGGAGCCTCTTCCAACTTTGATTGGTTGGGCCTCTCCCATAATAAAATTTTTCCCATTTGGCTATTTGCTCTGTTTGCACTTTTGCATAGGTACTAACATACAAGTAAGCAAATAGAAAAAAACGTGCGTAGTAGAAACAAAAGATCACGAATTCCAACCCCCCCAAATGCATGCTTGCCATTTGTCACTTTGTGACTATCTTTTGGTTTAAATGTTACTTTTGCTACAGTTTTTGGCATAAGTGTTATTTTGCTACTTTGCATTTCTTTGTTGAAGTGTTAATTTTTGCTACAGTTCTTGTTTTTGATACAGAGTTCTTCTGGCAATAGCTAGTTCTGGCTCCTTCTGTGCTGACTGGAAAAAGATGGAAGACGAGTTCACAGCTTATGGGATGAGCCTCATGAATCCTCCCTCTTCCATTGATGAGCTCTTCAAACTTCTTCAGGTAAAAATCAATTTTTTTTATTTGAATGAGATGAAATCACAAAAAAAATGAGATGGAAGTGGGAATTGCTGTTCTACTAAAACGATTTGGACTGGAAAATGGAAGCGATAATCCTTTTTTTTCCTGTTAAATTCATGCAATTTATGGCTTACTGTTTTCCCCTTTTCTTTGTCAGAAAGTTGAGTCTTTACTGAAAATGGTAAGTCAGGACCCATTTGATTCGACCACAAGTGCAATTCAACCTTTAATGAAAGCACTGGTTAGGAATGAGCTATTGGGGCATACGAGTGAAGATGTCAAAGTTTCAGTGATTTCTTGTATCACTGAAATTTCTCGAATATATTCCCCAAAGTACCCTTACAATGATCATAGACAAATGGAGGTAGAACTACACCATTCTAACTTATCTCTCTGTTTTTTTCCTTTTTTCACCTTGGCCATTTTCTTTGTCAGGAAATTCTCCGGCAAACTGTAATGGCTTTAAAAAAGTTAGCTGATGTTACTAGCCGCAGTTACCGGAAGGTGGTCCGAGTTCTGGAAATCTTCGCCAAAGTAAGGTTAACTGCAGTGGTATTGGACCACGAAAATGAAACGCTAATCTTTGAGATATTCAAAAAATTTCTCGAGGTCATCAGGTATTCTGTCAAAATTCTCTTTCCCATGGTATTATCATTATTTTCTCATTCATCAATATTATGTAGACTTCTGGTTTGTTGACATTGTATGAGCATAAGGTTATTCTAGAGATAATATTTCTCTGAGATGCTGGCTATAGTAATATTTATGGTATATTTTCTATGAAGGCCCTACCATCCTCATAATATATTCACATGGATGAAAGAAATCATGACTCGGCTCATAGAAGGCAGTGATGAACTCTCAGCAGAGCTTCTACGGCTTCTTCTTGATAGTCTCAAAATTGATAATCAGGTAATAATCAATCTCCTATCCTCTTTGTTAAGAATATTTCTTCGGCACTTTTCTAATCCAGTAGTTTCTTTTATCCAGATGGATTCACCCGTTGCATCACACTTGGTGGAGGAAGTCCTAAAAGACTGTGCTGGCATTGTGAAACCTTACTTCGCAGAAGCTTTAAAGTCAATGAGCTTAAATTTTGGTGACTATGCTGAAGCGGTTGCATTATTATGCAATGAAATGCCAAAAGGAAAAGAAATGGTATGTTGTATTCATAACTATCTTGTCTACACCTAAAACAATGGCTGCTTCCTTTTCTAAAGAAATGCTTATTGATATGATGCTTTGTTTAATGTTAATACTTCACTTTCATTGTCTATACATCCAAGCATTCATTTACACATATAAGTGGGCATAAGCATCATGATTAAAAATGTCGACTTTTCCTTCTTTCTTGTGAGCGATGGTAAACTAGATACTCAGTAACTTCATATTGTAGATAAAATTAGCACCTCTGTCCCATTACTGCAGTTTTGCACCGTATAAATGCCAACCACATCCTTATTTCATTATGCCTTAGAATAAGGTTGTTATCTTTCATAGTCTTACACCTAGTACAGTACATTATAATTAGCACCGGGAAGCTTGTCACTGACAAATTGCACCGAAAATGGTATCGTTGTATGCAGTTAGATTTTGAAAAGTATATGACATGATAAAGAAAGATACCAAACTTTAGAGCCAACTCCATCCCTGTTTGGGCACCTGGTCCAAGCTCCAGTTGGGCGTGAATGGAGTGGTGTGCTTATATGAACTTGGCTATCTCCATATCTTTACAGAAACATACAGTTTTTAAAGAACTTTTCTCTTTGCATACTCATGTCAATTATCCTTACTGTAAACATACATCACTCAAAGGAGTTAGAGCCAACATTAGAATAACTCCACTCGGCTTACATTAGAATATACTCTAGTGTTGAATTTAGTTAACAAGATTTTAGTATTGGCTCTAATGCACTATTCGGCCCAAAGAGCAGGGGGATGCCAAGGAGACTAAGTGCTTCTATTGTGTTTAATTATTACTAGGACGCTACAACAGTTTTTAACAAAAAAATTTCTTTTCCTCTTCTCTTATTTTTTTTTATCAGATGGCAACTGAAAATGCACCTGATACTGTGCATTGCGTAAAAGTTGGTCCATCTGAGGCTACATGTTGTGAGGCAGCGCGGCAGGATGATACTCACAGGGAGAAGCTAAAGCATACTTGTTTAACTAACATCATGAAACCTGTCAATCCAGAAGATGTGCACCCAGCAAAAAATGTGCCAAAAGAAAACCAGGAATGGACTGGAAGTCATAAACTTACAGGTCATCCTGTAAAAGTTGGTCCATCTGTGGCTAAATTTTGTGAACCAGTGTTGCAGGATGATACTCACAGGGAGAAGCTAAAGGTTACTTGTACAACAAACATCATAAAACCTGTCAATCCAGAAGATGTGCAACCAGCAACAAATATGCCAAAAGAAAACCAGGAAGGGACTGGAAGTCATGAACTTACAGGTAGTAGTGGCCATCATTCTTTGGTGTCCGAAAATCATAATAATAGCACCGGAAGTCATGGTCATTTGTGTCAGCCCAAGAGAAAAGAGATCCCGATAAATGACGATGATGAGCTGGTTGTGTTAATTCCAATAGGAGATGTGCCGCAATCCCAAGAGAGAACCAAGCGCACAGTATGTGCCAAAAGAAAACGAGGAAGCGACTCAAGGAAGAATGAGTCTGCTTCAGATTGTGACGCAGAGAGAAAATCTGAATCTAGCATAAAAAATGAAGAAGGAAACCTCGAAGAACACAAGGAGCCAACACTGCAACAAATTTTTGGAACGAAACAGAGGAAGAAGAGGAAGAAAACAACTAATACTGAAGAATCTGGAGATAAGGTTGACAACTGTATAGCTCAGTAATAGTTATTTCAAGATCTTTGCTAATTTATTTTTGCAATGAACAAATTATTACTTTCCTTTTGCAATTCTCCTTTTTACTTGTGAGCTGCACAGGATTCTGAAAGGGCTCGTACCATCAAAGATCATGGTGCAGAACTGATCGGCGCTAAAATAAAAGTTTGGTGGCCATTGGAGCAAGCGTAAGTTCTTTAAAATATTGATGTGAGGACAGCAACACCGTTGTAAATTTATTGTACTAGTCACACCCAACGATCCTGCACGCGCACTCTTTTTAGAAACTTGATGTAAAGTTCAGTTATTGAGTTTGTTCTTTAAAACACTGTCTTGCCTGCTAGGCTTTATGTTCAAGAATCTCCTTCGATGGCATACTTATAATCCTATAAGTGTTTGAATTGATGGTATAGATCTAGTAATAGCATGGGTTTTATCCATAACTTTGTCTTCTACCTTGGCTCATTCGGTATTTTTTGAGTTATGTGGTACTTCATGATCCTTGATTCTGTAACCAGAGTTCAAACTTGGAGGCCATGCCTTCATGTGACAAAACCATCTCAAGCGACCTTCTCTCATTTTATCATTAATGTATGCTACTTTCACCTTCTAGCGAATGTGGTCAATTTTAGTCTTATATAATCAGGCATGATCGCACATCCATCTTAGTGTCGCATCTCTGTGACACTTATCTTGTGGATATGTTGAACTTTAGAGACCCAACATTCATTGTTGGACTTATAATTATTATGTAAATCTTGCAATCTACCACATAATATTTCTCCATTTAAATCATCCAGTTTTAATTCTATTGAGTAACATCTTCATCTATCACTTCATCCTTCTGGAACAATGAGAGTCTAGATATCTAAATTGTTTGCATTTAGGCACGTCAATCCAGTCTAGTCTCACCTCAATTTAGTTCTCATGTTGACTAAACTTTAGAGTTTAGTGCATATATTTAGTCTTTTACTCATCGTATCCGAAAACCCTTGCTCTCTAAAGTGCTTCTCAACTGTTCAAGTTTCCAGTTGACACCCTTACTGGTTTCGTCGATTAACACAATTTCATCAGCAAATGGTGAAGGACCTCACATAGTATTATGTTGGTTAGTTCATTGATAACTAGAGTAAACAAGTAGTGCCTCAATGACGATCCTCGGTGTAAACCCACGGTTAGAGGAAAATCAACTCCTCCGTATCTCTTATTAGTTCTCACGCCAATGACAACTCCTTCATACATGTCCTTTATGAATTTTACATATTTATCATGAATTTCTTTCTCCTCCATCACCCACCAAAGGACCTTCCGTGGTACTTCTTCTTATGCTTTATTTGGGTCGATGAACACGATAGCCGATAGGTATGTCTCTTCTCATAATAAACTTCCAACAATCTTGTCAGAAGAGTGATGGCGTCCAAATCCACTTCCCAAAGAGAAGTGAACATGGTCGTTGCAATAAAATTTACCCAACTAAGAGTCGGGGTCGAATCCCACATGGAACAATATACTAGGGCAACCAAGCTAGTTATGGAATTGTCACCAATTAAGCTAGCCAATTGATTTTGAAATATTTGATTTTGTTTAAAAATAATAAAGATAAAATCTATCTAGAGAGCGGGTAAAATGATCAATGAACTCGCTAGAAAGGAAAACAAGAGATATGGAACTTATAGAATTGATTATCATCAAGAATGATACATTACAAATAATTAACTAATAATAAACATGGAACAAGTAGTTAGCCTTGGAATCTCAAGTGCCCACTAATGTCGCTTGACTATTTAGCGGGTTTATCTTAGCTAGCTCTTCAAAACCAACTAGGAGATACTAATTACATTTCAATTTTGGGCTACACTTAAGTTCTTCCTAAAGTGTGGTGTTGATGTTGCTCCGCAGAACTAGAAATGTGGTTTGCAAATGGGCTTCATGACTTATTATTCTTGATCGCAGACAGGAATGCTGTCCGCAGAACAACAATGGGACCACAAAAGATCATCACATTTTGGTCTTAAAAGCCCTTTATATTCTGTCTCTTTTTGTGGCTGACAGACCCATTCTGCGGTGTGCAGTCTGGTTTTGAGGCGGTCCACGGAAGGGTTCAATTTTTTGACGTGTTTGTTCACTTTTGCCCTCTTTTGGTGTCCCATCTCAAAATATCTACAAAATGTAAAATAACATAAGAATTATATACTAAAAAAGCATTAAGAACATGAAAAGTCTATGTAAATGACATAGAATGTGCCGTAATTTCACAGCACATCAATGAGTTGGCAGGAATGTAGCCTCTGTTGTAGATCTATCAGGCGTAAATCCGAACTGATTTCTGTTACTCTATGTTCTATCACTCTTTCCCCGAGTTTCATCGTATACTCATTAGTTTAATACCATTATTGTTCGCACAACTTTGAATATCCCTTTGTTCTTCATGTCATTGTATCTACCAATTCTGATTTTACTTTATGTTGAATAAGAAGGAAGAATCTAGCTTCAATTTCTCATCTTAAATTTTCTCTTTACAGGTTTTACGAGGGAGTCATTTCTTCTTTTGATTCTGAGACAAACCAACACAAGGTGACGAGATAGATTATTTATTTTTATGAACTCTTGTCATTGTTTCTCTAACTTAGATTTTTTCTTTAAGTTACTTGTATGTTCATTCTTATTTTATACAACAATTCAACATCCTTGACCTGTGTAAACCCTTGTATCATTTGTTTTCAAAAAAGTTCTCCTACCACTGCTAATATACCTGTAAGTAAAACTAACTCCATGTTAAGTCAAATGGGGTCGGATAAACTAGGGAATAGATAAATCTATTTAACTCTTCAAAATCAAGAGCTGCCACGTAAATCCCTTTTTACATACAGGTACAACCTTATAGTTTAGAGACATCTTTGTTGTAGACCCTATTCTTAAATATACTGATCGCGAAGTAGCATTATCTAACTTGAACCATATTTTATTGGCTGTAACATTTTGCAAAAAATCCTCCTGAAAGTTCCAAATGACCAGTGTTGATTGGTGTTTCCTTTTTTAGGTCGTATATGATGATGGTGAAGTAGAGAGATTGAGACTACATAAAGAACGATGGGAAATGCTTGAAGACAATTCATCTCAAAAGGTTCTCTACCCATCTGATATACTGTTGTTTCTGACAGATTTCATATTAGAAAGTGGTTCTAAGTGTTTTCATGTCTGAAGCCCTCGTCGTTCTAATTTTTTGTTTCAGGATTCCAAAAGGCCTTGTTCCATCAAAGATTATGGTAAGGAACTGGTTGGCGATAGAATAAAAGTTTGGTGGCCATTGGATGAAAAGTAAGTACTTTGGAATATTGATGTGAGTACTGCAAATCATATTAAATTTGTTGTATTAATCACACTCATCCACCCAACCATCCTGCGCGCGCGCACTTTTCAGCAACTTGACGTAGCCTTCAGTTATCGAGTTTATGCTCTAAAATATTGGCTTTGCTGCTAGGCTCTATGTGCAAGAACCTCGTTCCTCCCAGTTACTTATACTCCTATGTCTTTGAATTTGATTGTATTGCAAGAATGCTAGCATGTGTTTATTTGTAACTTGTATTATTCCTTGGTTCATTCAATATTTCTTGAGTAGTACCCTCTGTCCAAATATATGTCTCAGTTTTCTATTGGGCACGAAGTTTAAGAAAGAAAGAAAGAAAGACTTTTGATACTAGTCGTCTAAAACATGCCATGGATATTTCTGTGGCTATAAAATCATGTCATAGAGGGTACAATGGGAAGTTCAAATTATATCTCTATTTGGACAGGCTAAAAAGGGAAGTGTGTCATAAAAACAGGACAAATGAAGTATATGTTAGTCCATGATCCTTGATGCTTTAAGCAGAGTTAAAACTATCAGACGGTTCCTGCATATTATGGCAGTCATAGGCAGAGTCAGACTGTAACCTTTTGTTGTTTATGGGTTCCTGAGTTTCCAATGCAGCTTGATTGTCTAAAAATGTGATGTTTTCTTGTTTGTCTAACAAAAGATTTATGGATTACAATTGGTTCTGCATGTAACTTACAAGATAGTTCAAGTATCCATTCTGTTCAGATCACATGTATGTGAAAAAATATCTCCGTCATTTTTCAATTTACTCGAAACAGTTCATACTAATTATCAACTTTCTTCCACGTGAGTTTAGGTTTACCTCATCTTCTTTCAACACCTACTCTCATTATGGTTTCACCCCATGATCAATGACCTCGCAAGAAAGGAAAACAAGAGATATGGAAATTATGGAATTGATTATCATCAAGAATAATATGTTACAAATAATTAACTAATAATAATAATCATGGAACAAGTAGTTAACCTTGGAATCTCAATTGCCCACTAATGTCACTTGACTATTTAGCGGGTTTAACTTAGCTAGCTCTTCAAAATCAACTAGGAGACACTAATTACATTTCAATTTTGGGCTACCCATAAGTTCTTCCTAAATTGTGGTCTTGATGTGCTCCGCAGAACTAGAATGTGGTCTGCAAATGGGCTTCATGACATGTTATTCTTGATCGCAGACCGGAATGCGGTTCGCAGAACAGCAAGGGGACCGCAAAAGATCATCGCATTTTGGTGTTCAAAGTCCTTTTAATCTGTCTCTTTTTGTGGCTGACAGACCCATTCTGCGCAGTCTGGTTTTGCGGCGGTCCACAGAACGGTTCAATTTTTTGATGTGTTTGTTCACTTTTGCCCTTCTTTTGTGTCCTACCTCAAAACCTCTACAAAACGTAAAATAACATAAGAATCATATACTAAAAAAGCATTAAGGACATGAAAAGTCTATGTAAATGGCGTAGAATGTGCTGGAATTTCACGGCACATCAAAGAGTTAGCAGGAATGTAGCCTCTGTTGTAGATCTATCAGGCATAAATCTCAAGTGGCTTCTGTTACTCTATGTTCCATCACTCTTTCCCCGAGTTTCATCGTATACTCATGAGTTTAATGCCATTATTGTTCGCACAACTTTGAATATCTCTTTGTTCTTCAATTCATTGTATCTACCAATTTTGATGTTACTTTATCTTGAATATATGAAGGAAGAATCTAGCTACAATGCCTCATCTTAAAGTTTCTCTTTATAGGTTTTACGAGGGAGTCATTTCTTCTTTTGATTCTGACACAAACAAATACGAGGTGACAATATTATTTATTTTTATGAGTTCTTGTCATTGTTTCTCTAATTTAGAATGTTTTTTTAAGTTACTTATATGTTCCATTTTATTTTATACTCTTCTCATTTGGGATATGTTTTAATGTTTAATGCATGTACAACCCCACAACAACAACAATTCCACATCCTTGATCAGTTTAAACCCTTGTATCATATGTTTCAAAAAAAGTTCTCCTACCACTGCTAATATACCTGCAAGTAAAACTAACTCCATGTGAAGTCAAATGGGGTCGGATAAACTAGGGAATAGACAAATCTATTTAACTCTTCAAAATCAAGAGCTGCCACGTAAATCCCTTTTTACATACAGGTACAACCTTACAGTTTAGAGACATCTTTGTTGTAGACCCTATTCTTAAATATACTGATCGTGAAGTAGCATTATCTAACTTGAACCATATTTTATTGGCTTTAACATTTTGCAAAAAATCCTCCTGAAAGTTCCAAATGACCAGTGTTGTTTGGTGTTTCCTTTTTTAGGTCATGTATGATGATGGTGAAGTAGAGAAATTGAGACTACATAAAGAACGATGGAAGATGCTTGAAGATAATTCATCTCAAAAGGTTCTCTACCATCTGATATGCTCTTTTCTCTGACAGATTTCGTATTAGAAAGTGGTTCTAAGTGTTTTCATGTCTGAAGCACTCGTCGTTCTAATTTTATTTTCAGGATTCTAAAAGGACTTGTACCATGAAAGATTATGGTAAGGAACTGGTTGGCGCTAGAATAAAAGTTTGGTGGCCATTGGATGAAAAGTAAGTACTTTGGAATATTGATGTGAGACTGCAAGTCATTGTAAATTTGTTGTACTAATCACACTCACCCACCCAACCATCCTGCACACACACACACACACTTTTCAGCACTTGATGTAACCTTCAGTTATCGAGTTTATGCTCTAAAATATTGGCTTGCCTGCTAGGCTATGTGCAAGAACCTCATTCCTCCAGTTACTTATGTCTTTGGATTTGATGGTATTGCAAGAATTCTAGCATGTGTTTATTTTTAGCTTGTATTATTCCTTGGTTCATTCAATATTTCTAGAGTTACTCCCTCTATCCCAATATATGTCTCAGTTTTCTGTTGGGCTCGAACTTTAAGAAAGAAAGAACGTCTTTTGATACTTGTTGTCTAAAACATGCCATAGATATTTCTGTGGCTATAAAATCATGTCATAGAGGGTAAAATGGGAAGTTCAAATTTAAATTATTTCTAAATTATAATTATAAAAGGTATCATTTCGTTTTTCGACAGGCTAAAAAGGGAAGTGTGTCACATAAAACAGGACAAATGAAGTATATGTTAGTTCATGATCCTTGATGCTTTAAGCAGAGTTAAAACTTGCAGACAATTCCTGCATATTATGGCGGTCATAGGCATAGTCAGACTGTAACCTTTTGCTGTTAATGGGTTCCTGAGTTTCCAATGCAGTTTGTTTGTCTAACAAAAGAATTATGGATTGCAATTGGTTCTGCATGTAGCTTACAGGATAGTCCAAGTATCCTTTCTGTTCAGATCACAAGTATGTGAAAAAATATCTCTGTCATTTTTCAATTTACTCGAAACCATTCATACTAATGGTCCTTTTCTCTTTTCCTTTTTCTCCTCTCTGCCTCATTCTCCATCCAAAAGGATCAGCCACCTATCAAACAACCAACCTCCACTACAATTTGACCGATCATAGTATTTACCTTTGGTAGATTTCTCCTGTTGGTTGCCTCTTGTATGAAAGTTTGAAACAGGCTAATGTTGCTGGCTATATTACTATTCTATATATTTGATTCATTTTGAATTATTCTTTTTGCAAGTACTTGTTGGCTCACAATTCCTCTGCAAACATAACTCAGTGAAAGATATAACAATGTAAAAATTGATGAGTTACTGTGGATACACTCAGTTTGGACTGTAGTTTAGAAACCCTATATTGTGACTCATGGTGTGTCAGATGACATTTCAATTTCATTTCTACCAATTCCAGTATTAGTTTATCTTGAATAAGGAGGAAGAATCTGCTACATTTTCTCATCTTAATGTTTCTCTTTGTAGGTTTTACGAGGGAGTAGTTTCTTCTTTTGATCCTGTGGAAAGGAAACACAAGGTGATGAGATTATTATTAAGCGTTGGCATTGTCTCGCTAAATTCATAATTTTCTTTGAGTTACTGTTTATGTTTAAACATTTCTCATTCATATTTATAGATCTGTTTGAATCCTAGTATCATATGTTTCCTTATCTAAATAATATCAGGTGACATATATGTTAATTAATATTAATTATATCTCCATGTTGAGTCAAATGGGGTCACATAAAATAGGGAATAGCCAAGTCTATTACTATTCAAATTCATGATCTGCCACATAAATCCATTCTTACATACACGGATGACCTTACAATTTAGAAACCTCTTTGTTACAGCCTTATTCATAACTAACCAAGGAAGGGAAATATAAACTGATCATGAAGTAGAAATCTTACCTAACTTGCACATGTTGTTCTGGTGTTTCTCTTCTTAGGTCTTATATGATGATGGTGAAGAAGAGAAATTGAGACTACATAAAGAACGATGGGAGATGCTTGAAGATAATTCAACTCAAAAGGTTCCTTACCCGTCTGATATATACTGTTGTCTCTTACAGATTTCATATTCTTGTTGCATTTATATCTGTTTTGATGTTATTGTTTTCGGTGCAATCTGTACAGGATCATGGATTAGACTTTCAAGGCCATGCTGTTTCATCTGCTACGTAAGTATTGATTCTAATTTTGTTATAACATTTGGGATATCCAGCTTCAATTGTTGTGCTTCACTTGTAGTTACCAAATTTCTTTTAGGATTTGTCCAGCACATCACCTTAGACATGTCAATATATTTGGTCCTACTTGTAGCTCAGAGAGAAAATTTCCATTTATGTAAATCTTTGTTTGGATATTCAAGTCAACTCAAAACAAACTATCTATGCATGTCTCTACCTGGAGAGTCGAGGCTAATTATCAGCCTTCCGTCTCTTCTTAATGTTGTCAAAATGTGACATATTAGAGCAAATCTCCCCACCTAAAAGAAATTGGTATTACCAAGATAGACAATTCACTTTGCGTACACGGGAAATTCCACAGGGAGGTTCCACATAAACTCAATTTGCAAATTCTTAATGTTGTCGAAGTTTGTAACTTCAAGCAAGTTACACCACCTGAAAGAATTGGTATGCCAAGAGGAAGTATCTAAGAACATACACTCTCTTGGCAAAATTTTCTCTTTTCCCGTCTGAGGGGGATAACGTAGTTGTACTCTCATTTCTTAGTTTCAAGTATGGTATCAGGAAAATCTCTCTTAAACAGGCAATAAGTGTATTTCATGCACACTATTGACACTTTATATGTTTTTGTTTGATGAACTGGAGCAGGTCTTAAATGAAGAAAGCAAAAAGAAACTCCTCGACAGGGCCAAACATCTCTTCATCCAAAAGGTCTTTCTGTTTGTTACACTTGTACCCCGTAGTACTGCATTCTAAACTGAATATTCAATGTTTTTTCTCAAATGAGCTGTAATTTTTATCTCCAGGTCATAAAGTACCGCAGAGTAGAAGGGCACTGAATCAGTGGAATTTTCTGTTGTGGATAGGGAAGGGACTCAACTCATGGAAGTCTTGAAGAATTTTCATAATGCAGTGTGATGTAAATGTAACTACTAAATTAGGTTTACCATTAAGGGATGTGATCCAATTGATTGGAGAAATGAGATGTTAGTCTTAGAATATGTCAGCAGCAAAAAAAAAAAAAAAACTGAGCTTGTAGATTTATTGTATGTAGCTACAGGCTGCTCTTGGTGTTTACAAATACTTGGCGGCTTATATGTATATGATTAAATTACTGATGTTGGAGAATTCAGAACCCATGAAGTTTAAATTATGAATTCGCGATTTTCAAATTGGTTGTGGTTTCATTGTATGTTTCTACGTGTAACTTAGCTGAAATTCATATACTATCTGGTTTATAAATACAGTAAATTAATGAGGATTTTGATTTCCAAAACATTGAAGTCGTTTGGTGTGGCCAAATTCATGCATGCTTACGGATTAAGAGAAGACAGATGATGTGATTTTTAGGAGTAATTGTTTAACCAAGTTTCCAATGGATTAAAGAAGTAGCGAAGTTAATCATGTTTTGGTTCTAATCTCAGCATGATATGTAAGGGTACTCATACCTAAGTTGCTCGGACTCAAGTACAGATGTACCATACGGATATAGATATAGATAATAGAAGTTGGACCCTTCGTAATAGAAATTTTGAGATTTAGGTATACATTTTCAGATACGAATATGGTTGCAGGAATTCAAATTCCTAAAATAGAGTTATACGTTGAATTATGTGAGAAACTTATCAGGTATTATGAAGAGAAAGTATTGATCAAGAGAAGAATCCCATAAGGAGATGAAAGGTACCAGACTGACATAGAAATTTCTCTATACAAGCTATATCCCATTTCATTCAATTTCATCATCATTTTTGTTTTGATTATGAAAATCATATGTCAAATTTGGTTAAAGTATCCAAAATTGCTTGATCAAATTCATTACTAATTTCATGCTATATCGACATTCGACACGAATGCAACACCGAACATAAGCATACGAGCAACTTAGATTCATTGTGCTTGCGTGCTTTCATATCTTCACCACATGCCACGTTATTCCTAATTTTCTATGGAATATAATTACACTATTTCCTTCTCAGATTTTTGTTTGTGCTTCCATAGATAGATATAAAAGTATAAAATATTGAACAAGCACTGCACATGTTACGCATTGGTTGAACTAGAAGGTCAAGTAAGAGTTCGGTCCAACGTCCAAAATTTATATTTATAATTAAAAAAATTATTACATACATAAAGAAGTTAGATTAGAACTCAATTATTGATACTTGATGTTAGTTATTCTTTCGATTGTTGGACTAGACTGAATATATTGTAGTCGAAGTCGCTCTGCTCTTGAGCCAATGATCTGTCCCAATACAGAAGCAGCAATGGTTAATGCCATAGCTGATTTAGGCATCACAACTGATTTCCTCAACATAGCTATGAAAGGAACAGCAACATGAACTGCAGTAAACCATGATAATGAGAACTTGTCAGTGTGTTCTCTCCATATCCCTAATGGAATATTAACAGCCATTCCCAAGGCACCAATAACAAACATCTTTGATACTAATGGTTGCGGCCGCATAGTCTTCACAAAAACAGTCCTAGCCAGGGCAGCCCTGACTGCAACAACTGCAGGTGGGCATTTGAGTTTCATTCCAGGAGGTAGATGAAAAGCTGATGCCACAATTGGGAGAACTCCGCCAACAGCTCTATAAGATTTCGAGATAGGACAGTTCCCTGTTTCTAACCACTCATTCCCCATTGCCTCGTGCTTATTCCATGATTTTTCCTCAGGAAAAGGCTCTTTCTTCTTCTTCTTCGAATTCCAATTTCGAGAGAATGAATCAAAACTAAACGGACCTCCTGATCCGAACGATGATAAACTTATCGATGCTGTTTTTGCAGCTAAAGGATGAAATTGAGAAACAGAGTACTCTGTTTTCATTTTGTTTGATTCCGATGATTTGAATGCTCTCTACTCCAATATATGAAAATAGCTAGCACGATTCCTATTTATAGAAGTGTAGAGCCTATTTTAATTAGGATTAGAAATCATATTCCTATGTTAATTTGACAACACGAGTTAAGTAAATTTCAAATCCTATATAAATTGGTTTCCTATTCTAAATTTGAATTATTCTTCCAAATTGCAAAATCAATCATGTTTTGATTTCATAGTGCGTCACTTAATTTCCTTATCTAGTATTATAATTAGACTATAGGTTATTAATTTTTTTGCGCTAGGGTTACCATATATAATATACTAAACACACATTGCACATGTTATTTTCTTTTTTATTATGTGTCACTATTGCGATGTATTTTATTACTATTTTTTTCTATAAATTTGAAGTTGTACTATTTATATTTTTACATCATAGTAGCATATTGTTCTTTTATTATTTCTCAAAATTTAATAATGTCAATTATGAAGAATGGAACGTGTTAGTAAATATGATTTTTTAAGTGTAAAGCTTCTTAATAAAGTTTGAGTTTAGGCCTAATACATGAACAAGAATTGAAAAGAAAGTATCAAAAGGTAAATTTTAAGCCATAGAAGTAATTTTCCTAAATTTCTTTGTTCAAATTATTTTCATAAAGTAAATAAAACTATTTAGGATTACAACTTCCATTTTTCTATTCCTATACAGGAACAAAAAGTATCTTTAGGTAATTCTGAAGCTATAAAATTAATTTTCCTAAATTGTTTCAGTCAAATTATTTCCATAAAATAAACTAGATCTATTTAGGATTGAATTTTTGAGGTAATATTCAAGAATGAAATTAATGTAAACAAAAAATGAAAATACAAATCGGATTGTAATTGATGAAAATTAAAGAAAAAAAAATGAGAGAGAAAAAAACACGAATTAAAGATTAAATTCAAATATTAAGAACGTTATTATGTGAATTAGCAGTAGATAATTATTTCTAACAAGAACATCAATAATCCAATAACGTAAAATTTCAATTTAGCGAAAGTAAATATATTGTTATTTTAAAAAAACGTGTTTGGAGAAGTCATTATTAGATATTCTTCCTCAATAAATATTGTTCTTTTTTAAAAAAAAATTCAAAGGAC
Organism: Solanum piurae; assembly: GCA_029582685.1. NCBI lineage: Eukaryota > Viridiplantae > Streptophyta > Magnoliopsida > Solanales > Solanaceae > Solanum > Solanum piurae. The sequence continues at coordinate 4,118 of JAJOOO010019246.1, read as the reverse complement.
CCACGGGGGTCAGGGGGTCTGATTTCTTAACTAGAAAAATAAATTAAAAAATGTTGATATTTACAACAGTGGGCTAGCCTAAAGTGCTAAGCCCACTAACTAAATCTGCAAAGGACAGATAAAAACAAACAAGGAAAAACTATCGAATATAGCAAACATCAATATATATTTAAGGTAAATGGCTATAGTTCTTTTATTTTTTATGTTTTATGGATATAATTAAATGTTAAATAGCAAATTTAATATTACATTCATAATCTGCTTTTTTTTTAAAAAAAAAGATTATATATGGATATAAATATTCATTAAATAGCAAAGATAATTTTACATGCCTAATTAATACCAGTCAAACATGCTTTACGGTGATTTACTCCCCATGTTTACCCTCTTTGCTATTTTCTCTTTCAATATCACCAAATCACCAATTTTTTTCTCCAATTTTCTTCCAATTCATAAAATTTTTACTTTATTTTCATGAGCAATTTTTGTGACATATCTTCATCAAATATCTTCTATTTGCATTTTTTTTCGTTTATATGAAATTTGTATTTGTATACATTTTGTTGAAAGGTTGATGAGTTCATTAGTTGTATTCATATATATTACATGAACAACATGAGCAAAAAGAGTTTGAGGATTGTCTGATTTTTATTTTTTTATATAGTGAAATACTTATATATTTGGATACTTGTATTGTATTATATCCACTTGTCATTTTTTTTGGATTGTCCCAATGTATTGAAAAATTAACACAAGTTGAAAGGTTGATCACGTAATACAAGTATATTTTGATACATAATTACATTATTTTTGTATAAACAAATACTTGAGTTATCAATTGTATATATATATATATATATATATTTGTACAAAAATAGTAAACATGAGAAAAAAAGATCGAGTTTGGTTGGCGTTTCAATTTTTTATACAGTCAAATACATATATACTTGGATACTCACATTGTATTATTTTCCAATTTCTTAATTCTGGATTGTCCACTGTATCTAAATTTTGTTTAATAACATGGGCACTCCTATATGATATAGGTGTATTCATAAGGTAAATTAGTTGTTAATTTAATACTAGTTATTAATTATTAGTTGTTAATTTAATATTAGTTATTAATTATTAGTTGGAATCCAAGCGGATAGGGACATAATCATTAGTTTTTAATTTAATTATGGGAAGTTGAGAGTTTTAGAAACGTAATTAGGGGGCATTCAGTCACTATAACAAGAGATTACCTTATTCAATGTATTGTAATTATAATTGTATCATTGTATAAATAAAAAAATAGAAAAAAAAATACAAATATACAGAAAGATCAAGACATAAAATGTAGTCGTTTTTTATAAATAACATATTTATAGCTATTGAACTTCAATAACCATACAACTATAGTCATTTTTGTAAGTTGCTCAAACAACAACTTAATACTACTTAACTACCCACCATTTATTATCATATTTTCTTATTTTCCCTACCATTTCAAAAAATATCAAAAATCCCTTCTTTTCCTCCCATCTTCCCTTTTTCGGATACATTAATTTGAAATTTCATACCCATGATTTTCCTTTCTTTTTTCACGCCAAATCTCTCCATAATTACATCAATTAATCTATTTTTGAATTTCAAATCTTTTCTATTTTCAATTAATGATTTCAAATTATTCAAGAGGTAGATTTCTTTCCATCATTTCCATTTCTGATTTCTTTTATTATTATTTTTTATTTTTTTCATCTTAAAAAATAAAAATAAAATTACCTCTGCTCCCAGTCCCCATTGAAATCTTATTGAACTTTTGCAATTTTAGTTAATCATATCGTCGTTGAAATTTTTTCTTGAAAAATATTTATTTTCTTTTAATAAATCTATTGTTGAAAAACGTTAAAAAAAAGGTGGATCTGCTATTGCACGGCCATCACTATCAAAGATACAAATTTTTAATGTATCTCATTTTTTTTAGTCTTAAATTAGTCGTTGTTAGTGTTATCATTGATTAGATACATGACTGCTACAATAATCTTTGTTTTATGCAATGTATCATGTTCATATTTAAGGTATTGATACATAACTCTAATGCTGTTAAATCTTCGATTAGTGTTTATCATGTTCAATATAAATGTACTTGATACATAAACTTTGTGTTATGTATCACACACAAAAAAAAAAGAAGCTAATTTGAAACAACTGCATGTATAATGTATTTTTTAATTTTTAATTATATTATTTCTCAAACAAAATAAGATACATAAATAATAATGTATCATGTACTAACTTTTTAGTTATGATACGTAAATTTGAATTTATAATTAAATGTATCTGACATTGGAGAAGTCGAAGAGGGATGCATGCTCGAGTTCTAAATCTAGTGTTGAAAAAACGTTCAAAAAAAGGGAAAAAAATTGGATCTGTCATTACACAACCATGACTACCAAAGATACAGATTTTCAATGTATCTTATTTATTTTTTTATTCTTGAATTAATATTTGTTAATGTTATTATTGATCTGATACATCACTGCTAAATTAACCTTTGTTTTATACAATGTATCATGTTCATATTTAAGGTATTGATACATAACTCTAATATTGTTGAATCTTTCATTAGTGTTTATCATGTTCAATATAAATGTATTTGATACATAAACACTACCTAATGTGTCATTAACACGTATCAAGTTATATAATGTATCTTCAGTCTGGATACATAAATCATAATATTCTATAACTAGAGCACTATGTATCAGATTCAAAAATAGGTATATTACATATCCGTGACAATCTTTTACTACTAGATACATACACCCAAAATTATTCAACTAGAAGGCTATGTGTCTGTACACATACCCAATAAATACACTTGATACATAAATCTTAATGTTCTGTAGCTAAAGCATTGTGTATCAAATTTTTTGATATATATATGTGCATGATACATAATATATACTATATCAAATTCAATAATTTTCAAACTTTATTACATATATCATATATGTATCAATTGATCACTATTGTTTTATGTATCCCACACACAAAAAAAATGTTATTTAGAATAATTATATGTATAATGTTTCTTTTTATAAAATATAATATTTCTCAAACAAAATAAGATACATAAATAGTAATATATCATGCACTAATTTTTTAGGCATGATACGTCAATTTGAATTTATATTAAATGTATCTGATACATAGCAATTACCATACATACATGTATCCATCAAAGCTATGTATCTCTTCAGCCTTTTTGTATGTTGTTTCAATGCATAGCGGATACACATGAATAATTGCATAGCACCAACATGGGTGACCCAGGGCTATTACCCGAAGGAAATTTGCAAAAAGAAAATGTCATATCTTTTAACCAACCCAATTGAGTCCCCAAAGACACATTGTTACTGAACATTAGTCCCTTGTCCAACAAGTAGGCAGAATCAAGTGATGTTGCCCCTCCCACTGCAAAATTCACACCTTGCCTAAATTTTAAAATATTCCTTTCATTTTTTCCTTCCAAATATGATGGCACTAATATATGAGAAACTTAACATCTTTGCATAAGTGTTTAACATGAGTCTGGATACTATAACACGAGAGCACAATTAACAATGGAACAAAAATTAGTTGATTCATCCATTGACCAATGTATTAATTATCCAAATTTGTAGATACACATATCAATAAAAATAGCTATTGTTTTTGATTTTTTTCAATCTATTACGATTTGAGTAAGATTGAAAGAAGAAAATTTGAATTGTTTGAAGCTAGACAGATTTGGAATAGAATTGAGAGAAGAAAATTTAAATTTTGAATTAAATCTAGGCGAATTTGGAAGAGAATTGAGAGAAGAAAATTTAAATTTTGATTTGATTGAATCTTTTAAGATTTGAAAAAGATTGTAATCAACTAGATTAACGTGATTTGGGGAACTCACATCAATTTTATATTATCTTTCCTTTAAAAGTGTAACTGATTTTGTTTTAATGTATCCGACATCTTTGCTATGTATTTGGATAGCACTAATGTAACACCCCGTATCCTAGATAGACCAAAAATGCAGATTTTGAGAAGTTGCAGGTGCAACTTACGGTCACCATCCACGGACCGTAGATCAGACC
>JAJOOO010019245.1:0-25229 GCA_029582685.1 Solanum piurae | reverse complement strand
TGAATTTATTATTTTAAGAGTAATAATTTGAAATTAATCAAATTACATTACCAAGATATACATGTTTTTATCTTATATTAATAATATTAATGAATTTACTATTTCAAAGAATAATAAAATGAAATTAATTATCTATGTATTTTGAAAATCCTCAATTACTCCTCTAATTAAGGAAATCAGTTACAACCAATTAATTTAAATAAATAAATTTTGTATCTCAATTTTAAAATTAGGCAGATACATGTATCTCATGGATTCAGACTCATGTACCCTAAGCATAAAATATGGTAGAGGAAGTAATATTAGAAACTATTGGAAATCTTAGTAATTAAGACTCAAACTAATGGGATTGATATGGTTTGCCCTTTAAAAAAATCATTTCCAAGAATTTGAACATTAGACTTTTGGTTAAGGGTCGAGGGAAATCCAACCATCTCACCCCAACCCATGAATTTTGGTCAAGGGTCAAGGATAAACCGAATCATCTCACGTCAATTCATGTCGATCCATAATATTAGTGATGTGTATAGTGATTTGAACTATGACACCCCAAATCTTGTATTTTCACCTAAGTGACATGTTTTGTTATATAAGTAGAGGTTGGCAAAAGTTTATGTTTAGTCAAATATTGTCCATAGATTACAAAAGCTTTAATTAATTAATTTTTTTCTATGCGTATAGATGTTAGTTATATGTATTTTTAGCACAGTATTATATTGAAAGGCTATTAAAAGGTATTATTATGAGATACACATCGTTTTAGTTTTTCATTTTAGTAGTGTGAGAAATTGCATATTGTAGTATATATATTTTACAGTGTTTAGATTTACTTTTAAAAAGTCAAAAATTCTTTAACTATACACTAAAGATTAGTTACATATAGGCTGAGAGCTTTCCAGAAATTAAATAGTCTCTATGTCTTCGTACGGTAAGACTAAGGTCTGCTTCAGCTTTCCCCGAATTCGGAACTGAAAGAACCATACCTTTTTTTCTTAAAAAAGCCTCCTTATCAACTTTCTATCTTTCGAACCACAAAAGGTTTTTCAGTCTAGTTGCGTACACTCTAAGTCTCAGGAGCCAATAGTTTATGTATGAAGAACTATTATTCCAAAATTATTTTTTATTGGAACTTTCACATATTGTTCTTCGATATTTAATTCATATTCAATGATTCATAGTTAATTTCATGTTGGCTAGTTATAATTTCCGTCTTAAATTTAAAAAGTTAGGGTCGAACGCTACGTTCCACATCGATTTCGGAACGTGACACAAACGTTACATACGTTTAAAAAATAAAATGTTAAAATGCACTAAATCTTGGGTAAATAAATGAAAAAAATGACTATAATAACAACACATTCAATTAATTAACCAAAACCATCAAATTTTAAACAACATGAGTACATTTTGATTCTTACTTATTTTTACGATAACACGAAAATCAAACAACAAAAACGAAAAAAAAAAAGCGCATACATTATAATTATTTTTTAAAAAGCACTCAAAATAAGAAGTCGATTCTTTCGCGAAATAATATTAATTTGATTTAGCAGTGTTTAGTACAAAAGCAACGGCGACGGACGCCACGGCAGTGACCACCAGTAAAGCCCTCAGTCTGGCAAACAGCACCACAATTGCCCTTTCTCACGCACGGCCCCTTATACTTGTGACTTTGGGACTCGCAAGTCCTTGCCTCAGTCAATTCTGTAAAAGTTATGATAAAACGTAAATCTTATAATAAGTTAAATTATAATAATAATATAAAAATTATAGTCTTTATTTTGTTAGTATACCTAAGTTGTTGAATTTTAAAGAGTTTTACCACTCGTAGCTCTTTTGTTAGTTTTACTATTTGATATTTGAAATACAATAGCCTTATTAATTTAGATTGACGCTACATAAGGTTAATAGCGTAAAAATTCCTTATTACATTTTTTTTTTTGCATTTTCAATATTCTTGCATTACATGGAAGTACTATTAAGAATACATTTGGTACATGTCAAATGTTTTAAATTTTTCTCAATTTTTTTTTTTGTTTAATGAAAAGTTTTATTCGTCACTAATTTCTGATTATATATATATTAAAGGAAATAAAAATAATTTCACTGCATAACCTATAACATAAGAAAAAATCAAATTATGTAAGTAAAAGAAAAATACCAATAGCAAAAACCAGCATTAGCACAAGAATAAAAGTTGCCAACAATTTCTTAAAGCCAGCCATACTCTTTTTTTTTTGTGAATGTGTGTGTGAAAAATAAAGATTACTATTATTTGTGGAAATTAATTAAGAGTGATTGAAACCATCAATAAAAACAAGTCTATATATAGTAGTAGTCTTATGTATGGGCAGTGGGCTAAATGGTATAGTATTATTTAAACTGTGGGTGGTGGGTTGGCTTACTTTGAATGATCTAGAATAAAGTTAAGAATGTACATATATATATATATATATATATATTTATTGTACTATTTAAGTAATTTTTCAATAATTATGATGTTCAGGTCAGTTTATACGCATATTTAGTCTAAAAATATGTGATATATGTTGTCTTCTATTAACACATATGTAAGATAACTATGTCCACGTCTAAGGCTTAAGCATATATAAAAAATTACCTAGCAAAATTTTGGCTCATTGAAAATTTAATCTAAATTTTATCGTTCTTATTTCACTTCATTAACATTAGCCGACGCCCTTGAATGCAAGTAAATCCCCAAGATGATTTCGTTAATTAGTAATGAGTTTAAGTTATATTATGATACCGTCACAACGTCACTATATATACGAGATTTTTATACTATGAGGTTGTCTTTGCTTATTATTACAAATACTTTCTCTTAATTTCGAGATTACAAATTTTATATTTTAAGAAGACTTACATGTAGATATCTTTTAAACTACTCGTTTATATAATATAGAAAAACATTTACCCTGAGAGTTTATATAATTTATGCTCATTTGTAAAATGATTAAAAAAGAAAGAAAGTGATAAGTAATAAGCTATTACAAATTAAAATAAACCAATAATACAAAATTATTTTTGTTACCAACATATATACCTTAAATTAATCCTTATAAAGGTTAAAGAAGAATATGTACACCTACTATATTGAATTATGACAACTCAATATGCACTAATTCTTGCTTTCTAAAAATCTTTTGGGATTGAATATATTTTCCCATTTTAGCAAAATCTTCCTTTATCCACACAAAAACAAAAAAATAAATAAAAGAAAGATATAAAGAGCTAAAAAGGAAAAACATAAACGTGTGAATATTCACTTTAGAGGCCTAAAAAAGGTGTGTGATCGGATCTACATTCTACCTAAGCTTTTATAAAGTGTAAAATAATTAATCTCGTTTGGCCATCAATTATTATTTTGGAATATTTTTATTTTATTTAAAAATTAATGTTTGTTCATAAAAAAATTAATTACCTGTGAAATCGTATATAAATATATTTAAGTACAGATTCTTTGTAAAAAAATATAATCAGGCATAACTCCATCTTTAACTCCAATTTTAGCTTCATAAATATATTAGAGGTGAATACAACAGAAAAAGTTTGTAAATAAATGAACCAACTAAATACAACCCATAGTATGAATTATTAGTATTTATAATTATATTGAAATTATGCCCAAGTGTGCGCGTGTTTGTGCATGAAATTCGTTTATAAAGATATACCAATATTCATAATTGTATTAGTTAATTATTTTAATGGCTTCTCGACTTATTGATATTAGAAAGATATATTTTTCAAAATCAAATTGTTGATCGATTGGTTGGTAAGCCCTACTATATTTATCTTTATAATATTTACTATATTTCATTCCATTTGAATAACTTTTAGGATGTTATTTTCATTGTGATTGCTATTAGCCATTCATATAATAACTTATTAAATTTGGGATGTATATTTATATGTTTTTCTAGGCCAGAAGTTATAGGCCTCAACGTCGATAACATGATTGTGTGTCAAGAATTCTATGAGAGATTTAATTATTTTTGAGAGATAAGCTAAACTTTTCGCCCAAATCACATAATTCGTCAACATTTTTTGTTGTTGGAGAAACTACATAATTAGACATATTTTACTATCATATATACTATTATTATTTATACTTTCAAAATATTAAGTATCTTACTACTAACTAAGAGTTTCCTATCATATATTGAGGAAGATACACTTAGATACATGTAATTTTTCTACCAGATACACTAAAATAGGGAGAGAGGTTAGCGAGATTTGTTATGTATCCTAGATACATGTGAATCATAGTAGATACACATTAGATACATGTATTAGTATGTATCTTGTGTGATTCGCATGTATGTGTGATATCAAATACATAGGAGAATGTCTAGCGAGATGGGAGAGAGGCAACGGAGGCGAGCGAGATTTGTTATGTATTAGTCATACAAATTCACTTGGATATAATGTATCTAGAACAAATTACACTTCATTTTGACTCCATGTATCCCGAGAGACATGTATCTGGACATATATTTGCGTATCTAGACACACCAAAATCTGATAATTAGATACGTAATATTACAAACTAGAATGTATCGAAGTAATTTAACTCTTCAACTAGTAGGATTTATGTAAATTTTCTTTCATTCTTTTTTTATTGTGGGCCTAAGAGTTGAGGTCTTAACAACAATATGTTTTTGCTTTTACATCATTATATAAGTTGTATTTTTATTTTATTCATATAATATTCATAAAAGGACTAAGAATACCCCTAATTTATTGGAACGACTCAAAATTATTCTTCTTTCACCTCTTGGTCTAAGAATACTCTGCATCTTTGTTTTTTATTTAAAAATACCATTTCTTCCATCTTTTGGTCTAAAAATATCCTCTACTCAAATTTAATTGATTTGAATTCTTTTACTAATTAATTAGTTAATTCTTTTATTGATTCTAAAAGACAATTTTTTATTTATTCAAATTCTTAATATGAGCTCATTCTGAAATATTTAAAACATTTAAGTTTAATTATATTTAAAATAAAATAAAATTATTTATGTTGTCAAACTTTTTTTAGTAATAAAAAGTAAAGAAAAAGGGAAAATATTTAGCTACTTGTATATCTAATTATACTTGTCATTCCTTGAAATCTTCCAAAAAGATCTTTGCAAAATCTTCCTTTATCCCGACCAAAAATAATAAAATAAATAAAAGAAAGACATAAAGAGCTAAAAAAGAAAAAGAAAAACATGAACGTGTGAAAATTCACTTTAGAGGCCTAGCTTTTTTCTGATTTCTTGTAAAGCTGTGTGATTGGATCTGCATTACAAAGAGTAAAATAATTAATTGTACGTTTGGAAATAAAAAATATGATTTTTTTTCTTGAAAAAAAAGTTTAAAAATAATATTTAGAAATTAAAGTTATGTTTGGATATAATTAGAATTCGAAAATATGTAATCTGAAGTGGAAAATGTAAAAATAGATTGTTTACTCTCTTTTTTTGTTTTTCATCCGGCGTTCAATATTTACATTGGCGTTCCATTATATCGGACTCCTGCCGAGTAAAGCCCCATTCACAGATAGGACTCCCTATCAATATTTTTTCATATCCAGGGCTAGAACTCGAGAATTAAGGTGTATATAACAAAATGATTGAAGACTATGTTGAATGTGTTTGGTGTAGAACATTCTGGAGACTCCCAATACTATGTCGGGTCAAATTTCTTCATAATTTGGGCTTATGGAGTTGGGCTTCTCATTTAAAACATCTTAAAGACTAAAAAGGAACTTTAAAAAAATGATCAAAATTTGAGCTTGATTAAAGATGTATAGATATAGTTTATCTAATTTCGAGTCATATCTACCTACACTTGCAAAGGAGAAAAGCGAGCGAGATAGAGCAAGAGGAGAAAGGCAAGTAAGATTCCGGAGAGATGGTAGATGCAAGTAGTATAACGGAAACTACAGTTAAAAGGAGAGAGGCGGGCGGCGAGAGTGAGAGATAGAGGAGAGATGAGATTGAGATTTGGGAGAGAGGAAAAAGGATGCTAGATATAGATTGTATTTGACGAATACGAGTTGTATCATTCATCTATGGTACACTTCTTGTTTAGAGTCGTTACTTTAATCAATTAATATTATAAGCAAAGAAAATGGACACTTCAACACAAAATTTACTAGAATCTATTGTTTGAATTCAGTAAACTCTCTCAGGCTGACAACATAAAATAGTTGTTCAAAATTGTAAACAACTGAATGTCTCAAGATAAAGGGGCTAAAAACCAGATAATGCAAAAATATTAAGCAAACGACAATCTCTCAAAAAGGTCAAGTAGATCAACGGTAACGGCGGAGAGATAGAGTTTGGTTCCTTTTCCAGGTTGCCCTTCTTGAGGGGCGAGCTTTGTGGTGGAGATGTCCTCTTCCTCGGAGTCCTCTGTATTTCTTACCAGCTGAAGTGAGACCACGTAATTCTCTGTGCTTATGCACTGGGTTGCAGATCCAGTTGATCCTTGGATCGTTGCGAATAGCAGCATGGGCTTGGTCAACCAATATTACCTCAAAGTACTTGTAGGTAGAATCCTGCATTTGATAAGGTTAAGAATAATGTAATTCCCTTCACATTAATCAGCCAAGTCTAAGCGACAAGCAAAAATTACAAGTCTCAGTCAGCGAAATAGGAACCCTTTTCAAAGTTGTGTTTGCATATTCAGAAAAGAAATGCAACCACCATATTAGGGCTGTCGGCAAGGTGGTTCATTATTAGTAAAAGAAACACATTTCTTTGTCTCAATAACAAATGCAATTAACTTTACACGGAGAAGATATTAAATGCACAACTAGAAGAAATAGGTAAAGAGTTTAAAAGACATACCTCATTAATCCAGTAAGAATTGAGGACTCTAAGACCACCCAATTTCCTACCAGCACGCTCCTCAGCAACAGATCGCTTGCTGCGCTGGAATTTGAGTTGGGTGACTCCCTGGTTGGTGGGTTTACCATACACAATACCCTTGGAAACTGGCCTCTTCCTTCCACCACGTTTCACACGAACACGGTAGACCACATAGCCCTGGAAAGATAAATGGTCTAAATCACAACTCTGAAGTACATAAGCAAATGTAATATTAACATTATAAAAGAAAGACTTCTGCATTATACTTTTCCTTTCAAGGGTATAAGAAACAGAGCGTTTCTATGTTTTGCTTCTACAAACTACGCATAAGGTAGAATAATCACACAATTGCACAAGCATCTCAGTAACAACAGATGAATGTCTCAAACATAACCGAGAAATAAAATAGTATCTAACAGTGAGTCAAATAGAAGTAGACTTAAGTTCATAAACGATTAACGGATAAACACTGTTGAGAAGAACATAAATCTCAAACTTGATTTTCACTAAATATCCAAACTCACTATTTTATGGACAAAATATATCTGTGGTTAAGTAAATTGCTAGACACAGCAGAAATGTACCTGCTTGGCCTTGTAACCCAAGCGGCGTGCCTTGTCAGGACGGGTAGGCCTGGTGACACGGACAATAGACGGGAGCTGGCGGTACTCCCAGCACCTCACCCTTTGCAAGAACCTCATAACATCTGACTGTTTCTTCCTCCATAGCTCTGACACATAAGTGTAAGCACCTACATTTCCACCAAAATCAAACATCAACAACTATTCTAGCAATACCAATATCCAAAACAACATTGTCTAATTAAACTTTCTACCTATCCAGCTTCTCGAGTAAATATAAGACCAATCATATTTTCAAATATGACAGCTTTTTGCAATAAAAAGGACAATCTTTGAGGGAAATGCAGCATATACAGCAAAAATGAATAGTATATGGGTTTTTATTACTACTAAGACCATTTGTTCCCGACAAATGGTGTGTTATACTACTTGTAGCTGTAATGATATTACACATGACCAATTATTAACTTGGTCTCAAAAGAAAAGTGCTTTAAAATTAAACTACATTGGTTGTAATGTGAGTTAAACTAGATGCTTTATTCATACTCGTCTCGTCGCTCATGATAATAAGAGTCACTTTAAAAGGCAGGGATGCTATCTAGAGTTACTTATGCCCAAAGTGTTCGACTAGCTCAATGTCGAAATTGTAGTTGAGAGATATTTTTCAACAACAATTCCGCTATCACAACAAACAACTAGATTTTGGACGAATCCATTATTTCTTCTTAATCCACTGTTCATGGCAGAAGACTAAGTTGTACGATATAGCATTGATCATGATGAGTAAAAAAACAAAAAACCTAAAATAAGTAGCAATTGTTATTACACCTTAAGGAACTTGCGATTCAACTTAAATGTAGTCGCTAAGAACAAATCTCTATGTGCATAGACGCAAATAAATATACAGTGATTCAAACGCTAGATCTGCCTTTGTTCAGTTCAACAAATTATACTGTAAATTCGGTGGTTCAACAGATATTTCAAAGTATGAACGGAAAGAAAAACTACAGAAAACGTAAAAATGAACAAACGTACCCATTGTTGCTCTTCTCCGTCAGCGCTGCTCGACAATGGAGATTAGGGTTTTGTGATGGAGAAGCAATATAAAAGGATTCTACTGGGCTTAGTTATTTCGGCCCATAGGCCTTTGGTTATTAATTGGCCCAAATCCAATTTCATTTCATTGAGGGGAAAGTGCACAAATAGCCGGTTTCAGGGGGACTCTTTTAAAACGTAATTATTTAAAAAATAGTCAATTTGCACTGAATAGCCAATATTTGGATAAAAATCTCCCTAAACTAAACACATTGAATTTCATAATGAGATTTTGGGTCGTGACATTGTGTGTATATCTTGTGCATGTCAATGTATGTTAGGCGTATTTCAAATATGTATAGTCATTAGAGTATGTTTGTAGTGGCGGAACTAAATTTTTTATCAAGAGTATCCAAGAATAATGGTGTGTGACTGTCAAAATAAAATTGTGTTATTTTAGGTTCGAACCTATTATCACTGCGCCAAAGGTTTAACTTTTGTCAAGGATATCCAACTTTAAATATATATATTATTTAAATGCAGAATTTGACACACAAACACACACACATATATATATATAACATAATTTTCCGACGAAGGATGTATGTATGTATGACAACTAGGATATGCATGTATGACTAACTACTAAGGTTTGAATAGTATATTTTGAAGAAAAAGAAGAAGAAGTAGTTTTGCTTAGTTTTTGAAAACTAAATAAGGACCCAATACTTTTTTTGAGTATTATTGGGCTGGAAGTGATCACAATCACAAATATAAAGGTCCAATAATGGAATATTTGCGTATCGGTTCAGTTTTGAAGTTTATCGATTATCGATTTATAGATATGCTAATTAAATCGTTATAGAATCATTAGATTGTAGAGTAGAGTTTGAGATAAAAGTCCAATAATGGGATAAATTGTATTTTGCTCAAAAGCAAACACTAAACGTTGTAGAATAACCGTGAATTTGAGACAACTAGAAATAAAAGTATGAATACTAAACCCTTAGTGAAGGACTTTATATACCGAATGGTAATAAATATAAATTATAAAGTCACTATATGTCGGGTTATCAGTTAACTCATTAAACAAAACTTTAAACTGTTAAGAATCCATATTCTTATAATAAATCAAATTAAAATCGTTACTGAAACCGCTATCAACTACTGAACCAATAACTTTTTTTTGTTTTAGTTTATTGTAAAACTTTCATTTGTGGAAGTGGTTGATGAATTTTTTTTATTTTTTTTTTAATCTTTTTGTTGCTATTGGGGGTAAAACGTATGCAATGAACACTATCTATCTATATAATAAATTTTCATTTCTATATGTTTGTTGCTCTTTTTATATTTCTGCACTTGTTATTTTTTAATGTCAGTGACTTCTATAATAAATTAGTGATAAACTAATAAAAGAGAGATTAATCTATACTCTGAACTAGAACCCCAAATTCTAGTTCAGACAAATTTCTGAATTTGAACAAAAATCTCAAACCCTAAAATCCTAAAATCCCTTTGAATAAGAATCTCAAACCCTAAAAACCACATTGAGCAAGAGTTTCAAACCCCAAAACCCCTTTGAACAAGAGTTTCAGTTCAGATATTATAATTAGAAGCTCAAATTCAAATTTACTTTGAGATATTGCAAGAACATTTCTAAGTCAGTTTTTCTCTTCTCCTACCTTTATCTGACAAGATGCCTCTTTTTGTCACTAAGTATGTGTTTAGATATGTGATTTTATATCGTGATATGAAATTATGGGATGAAAATTAGCATTTGGATATGTAATTTTACACTAATTTCATTTTAGGAAAAAAAAAGGATAAATATACCTCCAGAACTATCAAGAATGGTATATGTATACCTTCGTTTCACTATTGAGACACTAGAGTCCTTCTCGTCCGAAAAGTGGAGCACTTCACTAGTGGACGAACACATGTCCTCATTTTGTGCATCTACCCAATTATTCACTTAATTTTAATCCACAAAAAAAGACCCACCTAAATAATTATCAAACACACCCACCCACTAACACCCTAATAATATACCCAAATCACAATATCCCCAAATTCTTCTTCATTTCTCCTATCAAGGTCATTTCTATAGTATTCCTTTTTATTTCTGTTCTTAGTAGTATTTTATCTTTTAATATTTTGTACATTCATTTAGAAATCCATTAAATTATACTCCTTTTCTTTTCTCAACTAAGAAGTATTTTGTCTTCTAATATTTTGTACATTCTTTAAGAAATCCATTAAATTATACTCCTTTCTTTTCTCAATTTTTCTACACCCATTAATTGTAGCAAGGATATATTTGAAAAAAATCTAATAATTACCATCTTTATCGCTTTTCTAAAGTGACACTTATTCTTTATCATATTTGAAAGGCTAAAATATGCTCAAGTTAGAGGATGTTTTGATGGCTTAAAAGTTGGTCAAACCTACTTTAAAATTGATTTTTGATTTCTGGAAGTGTTTGACAAATATAAAAACTAACTTAAAATAAGTCAAAAATCAAAAGTAGGTCTCTCCTACTTTTTATTTTTTTAACTTAAAAGTTATTTTAATTTGACTTTTTATTTTTGACTTAAAAGCTATTTTTTAAGCCAATTCAAACGGGCTCTTAGTAACATCACATTTCAAATGTAATGCCGAATAAATGTTACTTTAGAAAACTAATAAGGTATTATTTATTTATTTTTAAAATAAAAAATAAAAAATAATATATATATATATATATATATATATATATACACTACAATTAATGGTCTAGAAAATTTGAGGAAATAAAAAGAGTAACTTGAGAAGATATAAAAGGTAATATATTCAAATAATTTATATAATTGATATTATTTAATTATTTTTTAATATAGGTACAAAATATCAAAAGACAAATACTAAGAATAGAGAACTGAAAGGAAGATTCAAAGCAATTATGATGACTTTTGATATGATAATAATATAAAAGGCCTTCCCATTTCTACGATATTCAGAGAATTAAAAGTTTCTTCATTATTATATTTACGCAATATATATAATTTAAATTCAGCATACCTAACTTTTTTTCCATATAGCTTTTCATTCACAATTGACTAAATGAATAAGGACAAAACTAAAATAAAACATTGCTATTAGAATTTAGTTCTTTTTCATATTCTAGTCATGTCCACCGTCCACGTGATTTGTTTACATTATTTTAGTATGATAAATTGGTAATAATATCAAAAATAAATAATTTAGAGGATTGATATTATGATCCCAATCTATCACACATATATATTGATTATTTTGGATATAAGTAACTAGATCTATATAAATTTATTTTTCAATTTACGTCATATTGAGTCTCAAAAATATGTACATTATATTAACTGAATTAACTATGTCTTATAAATTTCTTCACTTTCTTCTCTCATTTCAATGTGGGATGAATCCTCCCTTCCTCCTCAGAGGCATCACAATCAACTCGACTAGACTCAACTCGAACTTACACAAGAACCAACTCCAAAGATGAAAACACAATGATATATAATTCTCTATACAAGAAGTAATAGTAATCTTTAAATGTATACAAATGCAATCAACGAAACCATATACATCTACCTAAATTATTCTAACGAAATCCTCCAACAATCACCAATGTATGTACTCTGTCTTAAATTAATTGTTATGATTTTTTTTATTTTTTTTTAAAAGTTCAAGTTAACAATATATTAATTATGTTTTCTCATTTTATATTTGCGATTTATTATTCTTGAAAACTATAAACACCTCATCAGATCAATTATGTGGTAATGTTACTATTATTTAAATACAAGTGAAAAATAAAATAGTTAAAACCTCTCCTAATTGATATTTTGTAAGAACGGTATAAAAGAAAATCATAATAAATAATTTAAGATACGGAGTATATATTAGAAAAGAGTTATAGTCATATGACTCATATCAAAAGAAATATACATATAGAACCCAACAAAACAAGTATACTACATGTTTGCACCAAAATAGAAAAATAAAACAAACTTGCAAAACCTAGTCAAAGACTCGAAGGCAACATTTGGCAAATTAATAAAAAAATCCTCAGCTATCACTATTATTGTATATTATAAATTAGAAAAGAGTCATAGTCCTAAAAATTCATACCTAAATAATATAGTATAGAGAAACAAACAAATCAAACCAAGTCTTCGTAATTGAGCCACGTGCTTTTAGTTAGGTGCATGATTCTATATTTTTTTTAGTATATGCTTCAGTATGAATCACATAATGATACAATTTATAATTCAGTAATCAATGACTCACTCATTTAATGACTTAATCTATTGATTCGTATTATATTTATGAGATAGGAATTGAGGAACAGAAAAAAATTCAAATGAAGAAATTCAAACTTAAAAAAGATATTCCTAATTCACAAAAATAAGGGGACAAAGAGATTGATTTTATATTTTAGAGAAATATGTAACAGATTTTCAAGTATTCCAACTGTATTAGTAAAATTACTATAATAATATGTGTTTGTTGGGGTTATTTTTGGTAATTTCACTAAAAATGCTTAAAGAATATTAATTTATACATTTCAGTATGTACAAATTTATTCTTAATCTTTTTAAAAGTAAAATCTGCATAATTAAAGTTAGATAAAAAGAGTTCCATAAACTACAACTTTTTAAAAACATTTAAAATGTTTAAGAATAAAAATGTGGAAAGAGAAAAAAAATATTACCTGCTATGATTATTTTAATCATCTTAAATTACGTTTAATATGAAAGATTATATTTATAATTTTATGCAATTTATTCCTACTTTCAACTTCACTTTCAATATATAATATAAATTTAATCTTTGAACTAAATGTAATAAATCCAAATTTCAAAAATCGTTGTTAGTATATTCTTTCCACCCAAAACGCTGTCCACGTTTTCCTGCATTTTAAAAGACTTTTGGTATTTTTGAGTACAATTTGAAGGAAAAAACTTACCCGCATCTGGTGTTTACATCAAACTAATATAATTTTCATTATTATGTGATTTAATAAAGTAAAACACATGTTAATTAATTAAAGTTAAGTAAAATAAAGGATAAATTTAAACACATGACATGCATGTATTGATTTGGTGTAAACATCCGGTGCAGGTAAGTTTCTCTCCAATTTGAACAAGTAACTAAATATCAGACCTTAAATGTTTTCATGATTTCATCCATGTTCACGGACGAAAATATTTTTTAAAAAAATAAGTGGCTTATTTACTCTTTTTTTTTTAATTTAGGATAATTCGCATCCGCTATAATTTTTACCTTTAAAAATATTTGTATATAATTAAGATAAATATTATTTGGGTGGGGTGGGGACTGGGGGTGGGAAGTGGGAGTGGCGAGAATGAGAGTTACGAGGGATGGGGGTGAAGAAAATTTTGATTCTAAAAATATTAGTTTTTCCTATTGTTTTAATTAGCCAGATCATTTTTCCTCGTCTTTAAGGAACTTATTTTTCAAAATATTTGAAATTATACATAAAAAAATTGAAAAAATTCATACCAAGCATAATCTAAGAATAAAATATTTGAATCTCAATTCACATCTGAATATTAAGACGTATCTTAAGATTTAATTGTTGTATTAAATCTGATTAGTAAATAATTAAGATGATGTTTTCTCAACATCTGAATTTATAAAATTCGTTTTTATTTAAAAATTAATTAAATATATCTAATACTATATCAATAAGTTTAAAAAAATTGTATGATAATTGGAGGTGATATATGACTAGAGATGGTTGTGGTGAGTGACGATTAGGGATATTTGTGTTGGGTGATCGACCGATGATGATAGTTCTAGATAGTAACTAATGATGATAACGACTGACAAAAGTAATTAACAACAATCGTTGATTATGATAATTAATGATGATAAATAATAATTGTAATAAACGTAGTATGGCTGATGATTTACTATTCAAAAGATGAAGACGAAAACGAAAACGAAGACCAAAATAAAACAAGATAATAGTTGGTGATAAAAATAGTTTTGTCTTTGTAAAAAAAAAAAGATGAATATAAAGACAAAAGAAGAAAATAATTTCGACGAACGAAGAGAAGAAGAAAAAAGTAATTTTAAAAGTGTCGAATGACTGTTTTTTTTTATTATAAAATAATAAATTAGTTATTTTAAATAAAAATTTAACTTAGTACATACTTTATCCATTTTTTTTGTGTAAAAAAGGTAATAACATACTATGTGCCAAAAAAAGAGTGGTTATCTTATCAACGTCTTGTTTTTTTTTCTCTCGAAAACAAGTACTTACCAACCTCTCATGAATTGTCTCATGTAAAAGAGTCAAGCCTTCCTCTTTTCTTTGAACCATCTTAAAAGGAGACGTTTATTTTGGGATAAGTTATTTCGTAATTATTATTATTTTAATATAAAATAAAAATAATATTATTTTATTCTAATTAGATATGAATAAGTTTATTTTGAAATTAGTTACACCATTTGCTCAACAATAGTTATATACAATTAACTTGATGTACATCTTAAGAAATAATATATTATAGAGACAATATTATTACATTACCATTTACTTTTACTTGTCACTTATTTCTAAAATATTTTTTTATTTTTACTTGTTATTTTTGACATATCAAGAAAAATTAATTTTTTCTCCATATTTTATCTGTAGCATTAAATACTATTTTTCATATCATTTTTCAAGACCCAATACTAAACATTAATTAGTAAGGATAGTGTATTAAAATATGTATATCAATGATTGTTTTTTTAATTGGTGTATCAAGTCAAACAATAATAAGTAAAAATGAACCAAGGGATTATTTAATTTAGTTTTTTGAAAAATATATTAGATATTAAATAATAAGAGTAAATTATTTATTGATTTTTCAAATTGAACAAGTATTATTGAATGACTATATTTAATACAGTTGATAAATAAAATAGACAGAGAGAATATACCTTATCATTCATACTAAATGAGCCCATACTCTTTTGTTTATTTTTAATTAAAGATCTCAATTCGAGTTTTAAATACGATTTTTTTTTGTTTTTTTTTGTTAGGAAGCGTTTTATCTTTCCATATGAAAGCACGTATGGGACTATAAATTTACTTTCTCTCTTCAGTCATTCAGTCTGCAATAAGCTATACGTGCCCAACCCCACCCCCACTCCCACCCCTTTTTTTATTTTCGTCTGAGGATTTTTATTGGATTGAGTGGGCTATGAATCGACAAACCGGACGGTCTGACTTGACGGCGGCAGCAGCGGCGGTGCAGTCAGATGCAGCCGTTATGGTGGCGGTGCATGACGGCGAAACCATTAACAATGACCAAAAGGTTCAGTGGTTCATCTCATTCCACGCGCTCTGTATCTCTCTCTCTTTGTTTTGTGTTTTTTTCCCCCCTTAAAAATGGAACTTTGTGCTCTGTTTTGTAGTATTTTGATTTCTCTGTGTTTAACTTCCATTGTAGGTTTACATTCATTTAGTCGGAGTGCACACAAATTACTGCTCTATCTTTTTAGTTTACGTGATACAGTTGGAATTTCGTGGTTCAAAAGTTTTAAATTTTGATTATGAATTCAGACATAGAAGGCTTTTGAGTTCTTTTTTTGAAATGATATACACTTTCTCTGTTTTGATTTAATTTTCCATTTTTTTAAACTTGACACGGAGTTTAAAAAATTTAATAAAGACTTTTGAATTGTATGGTCTTTTGTTTTTTTTGATGACCCTAGTGTACGGGTGAGCTTTTCGCACACGTCGATTAATTTCATGGGATACCCGTCACCTCAAGCAAAAGTTACCAAATAACTCTGTCTATCAAGGCTTAGACAAATGTGAAGAATCACCTAGTATTTTTTGTCAATACTGAGTTTTGAATTGAATGGTCTTTAAACTAAAGATATGTGGAATGTATCAAAATGTTATTTAATCTTGTGGTTTTAAATATGTTATTAAAAGTTGAAACTAAAGTGTCGTCAAAAAGAGAAAAGAAACAAAGTTTTTTTTTTTTGAAACGGACTAAAAAAGGAAAGTAAGACAACAAATTGAAATAGAGGTAGTATTTGGAAACTACGTCGAAAATAATATACATCACAATAATTAATAATATAAAATATTTAAAAGACATATAAGCAAAGTTTGGTCGAAGAAAAACGTGGTTGACTCTCGAAATTTCAACTGGTCCACGTATATTGTGATTTGAGGTGAAGTTGTTGATGATGATGGTATTTCCTTAATCCAATTCATTCATTATATATGGATGTATCTTTCAATTGAGGTGAAGTTGTTGATCATGAAGTTGTTGTTGATGATGATGGTTGCCTCTACAAACAATTTTGTGTTCAAAGTTAAGTTGTCTCTACTAGGATGTACTTTGACATTTGTTTTTACTCGGAAACTATATTTGTTTAGGATCCTAGCCGATGGGAGATGTTGGTACTTGCATACAAGACCTTAGGAGTTGTTTTTGGGGGTCTCGTGACATCCCCACTCTATGTATATCCATCAATGCCATTAAAGTCTCCAACTGAGGATGATTATTTGGGGATATACAGCATAATGTTTTGGACTCTCAGTCTGATTGGTGTTGTCAAATATGCTACCATAGCTCTCCAAGCTGATGATCAGGGTGAAGGTATTGCTGATCTCTCTCTCTTTGTACTTTGCTACTTACGACAACATTTTCCCATTGAAAAATGTGCCTCTCACTGGTATTTTGATTGAATTGGTGCGAAAAGAAAAAAAAATGGTAATTGTTTCATATGGAAAAATTAGGAAACTTCCCTTTATTTTAGAGAGAATCTGTTTCCCACCATGCATTTTCTCAGTGGAGCTGGTTCGGTGGGAAATGAGTGGAAAAATCATATTCTATAGCACAAATTTCCCATTGATTTGCAGGTGGGAAAAACCTCAGTTTCTTAAAATGTTGACTCCATTCTTAGTTTTTTTTTTTTTTAGTAGAAATTCCGTTTGAAAGACACTTCAGTGTTTCTTCATTTTGCTTTTGATGTGATCACTATCGAAATTTTAGTTCTAGAACATGGTCTTTTGTAGGTGGAACATTTGCTCTTTATTCATTGCTCTGCAGGAATATAAATATTGGGATTCTTTCTTCCAAGAATGCCAGTTTGAATTCAAGCCATTCTTATGTTAACCAATCGAAAAAGCCAAGTAGGTTGGGTAAATTTTGTGAGAGGAGTTTGATTGCCAGAAGGGTACTGCTTTTCATCGCAATGTTGGGTACGTGCATGCTTATTGGCGATGGCATACTTACACCTGCCATCTCAGGTATGTTAGCTTGTGTTGGGCCTGTTAGTTTACTTTCAGCAACCTTTTTAGTGCTTGTCAGTTTTCCCTCTTTCATTTTCAGTTTCATTAATTGTCCCTTCTTTCTGTTAGTGTTGTCTGCAATGGATGGCTTAAGAGCACGATTCTCCTCGGTCAGTAAATGTAAGTATGACAGCATGCAGTATGGTACATATTGTTCTTTGCTTTCTCAGTCGAGTTCGTTGCACGGGGTTGCCTAGTGCGGCTTATGCTCCTGTGTGGTTTGCGGGCTATTACACTGAAGCGGGGTGTACCCTATGCCCACCCTAAGGGTAGCAGCTCTGGGTTCCCTTGTCATAAATAAAAAATTGTCTTTGAACGGAGAGGCCTTTATGATTTTGAGGGTAATTGGGAAGTGGTAGAAGAACAACTTTAATTCTTGTAATTTCTCAGGTTTTAAGGTATTGTGCCTGTTAAAAGATGACCTTTCACAGATTTACATATTGATGTTACATGAGTCCGATTCTGGAAGCTAATTGAAATAACTTGAATCCTTGTTCTAGTAATTATTTGAAGTAATTAAGTAATGATTGAACACTTTAAGGTCAATAAGTCATATTAACGAAAAGGAGACGCAGAGCAGTTTCTGAAAGTTGTAAGTCTTTTTTTATGATAGGTTGCAAGTGCTTTTTAAACACTAGATCAAGCGAAACATGTTTATTGTCCCATTTATGTTAACACATCTCTCCCTCTCGATATTCACAATTTCTCTGCTTGCTACTTGCAGCGTTGGTCGAGGGTCTCTCAGCAATCGTTCTCATTGTTCTATTCCTCCTGCAGAAATTTGGTACTTCACGAGTGAGCTTCCTGTTCTCTCCTATCATGGGTGCATGGACTCTTACCACTCCTCTCGTTGGGATATACAGTATCATAAAGCATTATCCAAGCATATTTAAGGCAATATCACCCCATTACATTGTCCTCTTCTTCTTAAGAAATGGAAAACAAGGATGGATATATCTTGGTGGTACTGTCCTATGCATTACAGGTAAGCCTTGTTGTTGGTGTGGTCTGCAAAAGTTCTTCATTTTGATTAAGATATAAATCCATTTCCTCATGTTTGGAGTTCTTTTACTTTCTTTCCCTATTACTTTGCTATTAAGATTGGGGAAAATTTTGGACCAATTATCATGTGTGCAATGTCTACCCATAGCCGGAAAAGCTTAGACCTGGTGTCTTGTTTCATATCCAGAGAAACTCGCAAAGAGATGAGTGGAGGTGGAAAATATTATAAAGAATACGGAATGTCCCTGCAGTCACTAACTAAAAGGGAAATCCTTTATTTGTTTTCAACAGATGCTGATCTTCTTGTTTCCCGCACCTTGGGAAGGCTATAAAGATGTTTGAATGTAGACAAGCAGATTAGTAAAATATCCTTTGTTTAATAGTACAATCATATCATTAATTTTTCAGGTTCTGAAGCAATGTTTGCTGATCTTGGTCATTTCAACAGGAGTTCAATTCGGGTAAAAATACTTGCTACGTCTTGGAATTTCTCTTAGTTTCTTCTTCTTGCTTGTTTATATGATTTACGGAACCTTGTTTTCTGGCAGATAGCATTTTTCTGTACTATATATCCATCATTGGTGCTGACATATGCGGGACAGACGGCATATCTGATTAGAAATCCCGATGACCATTTTGATGGATTTTACAAGTTTATACCATCTGCTGTGTACTGGCCAATTTTTGTGATAGCCACATTAGCTGCAATAGTTGCAAGTCAGTCTCTGATTTCAGCCACCTTTTCGGTTGTTAAGCAGTCAGTTGTGTTGGATTATTTTCCTCGGGTGAAGGTAGTTCACACATCCTCCAGCAAAGAAGGCGAGGTTTACTCACCAGAAATTAACTACATCCTCATGATTCTCTGTGTTGCAGTCATACTAGTTTTCGGAGATGGACAAGACATCGGAAATGCCTTCGGTAAGATTCTCTAAACCCTCTGCTTTTAATCTTTCATTCTTAGGGACTATCGTAACTGAATTGATCCCTTTATGGAAGTTATCTTTCACTCGACTCCTCTTCATAGGATGGTGGTTGTTAACATCGACTACTAGCATTTTCTTTACTTAATTTTCTGCTACTTGGTGATGACTTGCTTACTTTAAGGGGTAACTGGTGTAATGAATTGAGCTAAACAAATGTGAACTGGAGTTTTCTCATTCTGTTTGTTCGTTGTTTTCAGAAATTGTCTCGTCTTGTTTAGCATTGTCCAATTAGAAATTTCACGAGTAGTGATAAGACACATATATGTGGTGCAAATCAAGTTCAACAAAATCGTCTTTTCTTGTTTAGCATTGTTCAAATAAAATTACATATATGTATGATCTTGTATGTTTATATTAAGTTATAAATTGCATTTTTTCTTGCAACTGTTCAACTCTTTCGTATTGTCAGCATAGTAAATATTGCATTTACTAATTAAAATGGATTCTCTAACAGGTGTTGTTGTTAGCATGGTTATGCTTATAACGACTATATTGTTGACATTGGTTATGATCATTATATGGAGAACTCCACCAGCTCTGGTCGCGCTCTACTTCGTTGTATTTTTTGTGATGGAAAGCGTATATGTTAGTGCAATCTTCACAAAAATTCCCGAAGGTGGTTGGATTCCTTTTGCCATTTCTCTCATTCTTTCTTTCATTATGTTTGGTTGGTTCTATGGTAGGCAGAGAAAACTCGAGTATGAATTGACACACAAGATAGACTCGGAGAGACTAAGGACACTGCTAATCGATCCAGGTCTTCAGAGAGTTCCTGGACTCTGCTTCTTCTACACAAATATCCAAGATGGTTTAACCCCAATTTTAGGTCATTACATAAAGAACATGAGATCTCTTCACAAAGTTACTGTATTTACAACTCTTCGTTACTTGCTGGTTCCTAAAGTAGCACCAGGTGAAAGGATCGTTGTTAGTAAACTAGGTCTCAGAGGGGTTTATAGATGTGTGATTCGGTATGGTTATGCAGATAAGCTTAGTCTTGAAGGAGATGATTTGGTTAAACAAGTCATCCAAAGTTTACGAGCTCATGTGCTCCACTGCTCCAATTCATTGGAGGTTGACAATGAAGTTTCCGAGTTGGAAGAGGCAAAGCTTGCTGGAGTGGTCCATATTCGTGGAAAGACGAGGTTTTATATTGGTAAGGACTGTGGATGGTTTGATAGAATTATGCTTGCTTTCTATGAAGTTTTGCATAGCAATTGCAGATCTGCATTGCCTGCTATGGGTGTACCATTACCTCAACGTATCGAGGTTGGAATGCTCTACGAGGCGTAGGAGTGTGCAGAAATCGAACTGATCGATAAACCGAATCGAAAAAAGTGTTATTGGTTTATTGCTATTGGGTCAACGGTTTTTTAATGGTTTTATAAAAAAAAATTATCGGGTTATCGGTTCGGTATTGGTTTTCAATATTGGGTTATTGGGTAAACCGATAACCCATTAAGAGTTAAGACTATAGTAATTTACTACTTTTACATATACATACATATTAGTAAATATTAATCGCAATATCTTAATAGTTATGTATTTGTCATTTAGCCATCAATTCATACTTCACTGTGACTTTGAGTTCACAACTTTACATTATACAAATCGTTAAAAAACCTAAAGTAAGAACCATATTCCTCTTAATTTCTCTGTGTTACAAATGTATAGTTGTTTTCATATTTGTTATTGTTATTTCTATTTTATGAGTTTTTGTAAAGTTACATTATTATCTTGTCGTGTCAAATTTATTAGAGAAGTTATATATTTGTTTTATAAGCATTTTCTTATTGGTTAATTCGAAAACCGAACCGTTAAGAAACAGAAGCGATAAACTGAAAATCGATAAAAAATTATCTTATTGGTTCGTTATTGGTTTAGTATATTTAAAACCGATAAACCGAACTGATAATATATAAAATTGAATCGATCGATGCACACCCCTAAAGGCGTAACAATCTGACATGTTGTTACTGGTTTAACTACAAGGCATTGAAAAAGTTCCAAGAAGATTGATCTCACAACAATAACAGGTAAGATCAATACTTGATCTTAACCTAATTTCATACATATATTTATATCTTTCATTTTTCAAAAGTTAAGATGTATATTTTGGTGGGATATAGCATGTGTTGACATATAATTATAATACAAAAGCTGAAAATATTGTTTACTGGGAGACTTTTTTTCAAATCTTCTACATACTGATTTTGATAGGCTTCACTTTAAGTTGAGGGTCCATCAGAAACAACCTCTCTACTTTCATAAGATGGGAGTAAAATTGTGTATGCGTCATCCTCCCTTTTGTGACAGACATCTTTTTTAGTATTTCTTTTAGTTCCAAAAATTTGTGTTTTTGGTACAAATTAGAATTCTTAAATAACATGGTCTTCTTTTTCACCATTCTTACTCAAAGGGGGTTGGGATTTTGGGGTTTGAGATTCTTACTCAAAGGGGATTGGGATTTTTAGGGTTTAGAATTCTTGTTGAAAGGAATTTGTGAGGTTTTAGGGTTTGAGATTCTTATTCAAAGGGGTTTGTGAGTTTGAAATTCCTGCTTAAAGGGGGTTGTGGTTTTTTAGGGTTTGAGATTCTTGTTCAAAGGGGTTTGTGGGTTTTGGGGTTTAAGATTCTTGCTCAAAGGGGGTTGTAATTTTTGGGGTTTGAAATTCTTATTCAAAGGAATTTGCGGGTTATTAGGGTTTGAGATTTTTGTCCAAAGGAGTTTGTCGGTTTTGAGATTTGAAATTCTTGATTAAAGGGGATTGTAGTTTTTAGGGTTTGGATTCTTATTCAAAGGGATTCGTGGGTTTTGGGGTTTGGAATTCTTGTTCAAATTCAGAGATTTGTTTGTACGAGGGTTTGGGGTTCTAGTTTAAATTATAGATTAACCTCTTTATCACTAGTTTACGATAGAAGACCATCACTGATATAAAGAAATAACAAGTGTAGAAATAAAAATAGAGCAACAAATGTATAGAAATGGAAATTTATTGTATAGATGGTGTTCATTGCATACATTTTACCCCTAATTGCAGTAAAAAAAATAAAAACTTTCATCAACCACTTCACGAATGAAAGCTTTACAATGAACTAAAACAAAACACACAAAAAATACATGCTTATGGGGATGGTGGTGGGGGTGAGGAGGTCGTCATCATCGATGTTGAGCCTCTCAAGTATCACCCGTAAAAAATGGGTCATTCGCCTAAGATCCCTCTCGAGGCGTTCACGATCCTTGGCGAGACCCCGAAACAGTCTATCAAGGTCATTTCGGAGGATAAGGAGGTCGTGGTGATGATAATGGTGGTGGACCCTCCTGGAGCTAGTCGGTGGTGGTGGTGGTGCTTGAATATGTCTAGTCATTGCCGATGGTGGTCGTTAAGCTTACGAATTTCTTATGAAGATTATATTTATGAAAAAAAATAATGATAATTTGATGATTTATAGACTCGGGGAGCGAATATCTAATAGTTTAGGATATAGATTTTGAGAAAGTAATCTCCAATTTAAGTAAAAAAATGATTTGACATTCCTAAATACAATTTTTTTGGATTGTAACTTTTTAAAACTCTATCCAGGATATCGATCGGGTCGGGTCGGTATTGAAGTTTATCAATCTTACTTAGCGGTTATCGATTTCTAGCCATGCTAAACCATTATAAAATCAATAGATAACCAATAGTACTCCACTAACTTATTGGTTTTTATAATAGTTTAGCATGTCTACAAATCGATAACCGCTAAGTTAGACTGATAAGCTTCAATACCAACCCGACCCGATCGATAAGCAATCTAGATCCTGGATAAAGTTTTAAAAAGTTACAATCCATTTTTTATATTTAGGAATGCCAATCATTTTTTTACCAAATTTGGAGTTACTTTCTCAAAATCTTATATCCTAAACTATTAGATAGTCACTCCCCAGTCTATAAATTATCATATTTTTTTTTGCATAAACATAATCTTCATAAGCTTCACGACCACCATTAGCAATGACTAGACGTATTCAAGCACCACCACCACTGACGAGCTCGAGGAGGGTCCACCACCATTACCGTTACCACGACCTCCTTCTCCTCCGAAATGACCTTGATAGGTTGTTTCGGGGTCTCGCTGAGGATCGTGAACGCTTGGAGAGGGATCTTAGGCGAATGACCCGTTTTTTACGGGTGATACTTGAGAGGCTCAACATTGATGATGACGACCTCCTCACTCCACCACCATCCCCATAAGCATGTGTTTTGTTTTAGTTCATCGTAAAGCTTTCATTCGTTAAGTGGTTGATGAAAGTTTTTTTTTGCTCCTTTTGCTGCAATTGGGGGTAAAATGTATGCAATGAACACCAACTATATAATAAATTTCCATTTCTATACATTTGTTTCTCTATTTTTATTTCTACACTTGTTATTTCTTTATGTCAGTGATGGTCTTCTATAGTAAATTAGTGATAAAGAGGTTAATCTATAATTTAAACTAGAACCCCAAACCCTTGTACAAACAAATCTCTGAATTTGAACAAGAATCCCAATCCCACGAACCCCTTTGAATAAGAATCCAAACCCTAAAAACTACAACCCCCTTTAATCAAGAATTGCAAACCCCAAAACCGACAAACTCCTTTGTACAAGAATCTCAAATCCTAAACACCCACAAATTCCTTTGAATAAGAATTTCAAACCCCAAAAAATTACAACCCCTTTTGAGAAAGAATCTTAAACCCACAAACCCCTTTTAACAAGAATCTCAAACCCTAAAAAATCACAACCCCCTTTAAGCAAGAATTTCAAACCCACAAACCCTTTGAATTTAAGAATCTCAAACCCTAAAACCTCACAAATCCCTTTGAACAAGAATTTCAAACCCCAAAATTCACAAATTCCTTCGAACCAGAATCTCAAACCCCAAAAATCACAACCCTCTTTTAACAAAAATCTCGAACCCCAAAATCCACGAACTCCTGAATTTGAACAAGAATCTCAAATTCCAAAACCTTGTTATAGTCCAAAACAAATTGTTTTAATCGACCACTTGGATAGTTAATTATAGACTAGTATAATTTACAATTAACTCACATGATATTGATTATAAATCGTCACTTTTCATATTTATTGAATTTGTACAAGTCTGACAAATCCCAAAATGAATAAGTATATACTAATTAAATTGGTCAGTTTATAATAAACAAAAGCCCTAATATATAATCAACATGTTAATTAGTCTACAATCAACCTCAAGAATAAATAGATCAAATATTTGAAGGTAAGTATAAGATACTATGTATGTTATTGTTGTTGTGAAAGTGACCAATCAAATATTTGAAGGTAAGTATAAGATATACATACAATTTACCTTTTCTAGATTTTAACCATGGGAATTGGGATCACACAGAGTTGTTATT